>APFE030726640.1:43076-102983 GCA_000404065.3 Pinus taeda | reverse complement strand
TGGCTTAGGCAACCTTGTATCGACATACTGATGTTAGTCGTTGCACCTGAATCTATCCACCAGGTATATCTAGATACAAAACTTAAATTAACTTCAGAACAAACTAAAGCAACAGGTTTGAAATTGTTCCCCATGAGGGGCTTAATCTGACTTAGACTTGACATTATGTTTAGATCTGAAAAATTCAAGAACAAGGAAATAATTTAGATACGTTGCGTCACGATTTGATTCTTAATCATAATTCTAAAATCTATCTAAAGGCATGTGTAAAACTATTTGCTCCATTAAAACTTTAGCCAAAACACCATTCAATAATGAAACACCTTTGGGTGCAATCATTACCTTCAGGCACTTTGGTGTAGTGAATAAAGTACAAACATGCAACCCTTTTGTCAATCTACCTTTGGGTCAGACCAACATATCCATGAACTAACGACCATCGCTACTCCATGTGTGTTGCAACTAATTTTCATACACTACCCTTATGCACCAAACAACTTAGCAGGCGCCAACCCTCCTTTGAGAAAGTTAACACCCACGTCCATTGTCAGCACGTCATTTTAACTTGTCATGAGTCATCCTTACAATCGTCTTACAGAGAGCGGTTCGTTTGCGAACATCAATGCTTGACTCATGCAAAAACAACACATGTATACTTAAAAAAAACGCCTTTAGTTAGATTCCAAAATTAGTAAAATTTTAGCAATTTCTACAATCATTACCTTTTAGAAATGCTTCAATAATTTATTTAGAGAATACTAAATAATTTATTTATGGTTGCCATGATTAGCATCATTGTGATAAAATCCGAATTTAGTATTATATCAGTAATTAACATTAATACAAATTTTTTATGCCATCATTAGCATTAATGTGATCAATTTAGAATTCAGTATTATACCCTTTAATTGGTGTTAATACCAATTTTAAATAATATCTAAATCCTAATAATTAGCCTAAATATAGCATAATATGTATAGTAATTATAGTAATTATAGTTATTATAACCTAAATTATAATTACTATAATTACTCACAATTACTTCTAAGGTCTGGTAAGATGGTAAAATAATCTTTTTTCAACCAATTTCATAATTGTTTCGAATTGTCTTAAACCTTCCTCATATTGCAGATTCATCAAGTCAATCAATAATTCCAGGCATACACACAATCTGTCTGTAATTCAATTACTCCATTACAGAGACAATCAACGTTTTTCAAATTTAACGATAATTAGGAAGTGTATATCTTATGAATCATATACAGCAAATATGGCTGCCTACAATTACTTTGATATCTTCAATTCTTTACTTCAGAAAAATAGTAACTGATATATTTACTAATTCACTTCTTTATGCTACGTTTCAATCTCATAGAAACAAATTAATGTATAATGATTGTTTGTAGCAGTAGACGCAGACATAGTGGGAGACATTTTATAATTTTGGAAACGTTAACATTGCATTTAAATACTCAAATTGATAAAATGCATGAATGGCTTACTTTCCCTTTATTTCTCTCCTCATCTTTGACATGATTGGTATGGAAATCATGAATAACTGCTAATAACTGAACTGTATTGTAAACATTAACTTTGCATTTAAATAATCAGATTGATAAAATGCATGAACTGTTTTATTTCCCTTTATTTCTTTTCTAATCTTCGGCATGATTAGTATGGAAGTCACGATTAATTGCTAATAACTAAACCCTGACCAACGCATGCGCTACCAAATCACCGTAAGTACAAAAATAAATAAATATTGCCATTGCTTGTGAGCATACTTTTCACCAAAATCGGAGGATAAATGACAAAGAGAAGCAAGCAATAGAAAACTGAGAGCATACTGTAAGACTGTTATGTGTGGGGATTAACAGTACTAAAAGAAAAATACCTGGAAAAAAAAGGGAAGGCTGGCAGCTTGCAATAAAACAAGGACATCCGATGCCGATGTGTATTGCAGAAGCCACGTTCCGTCTAGCTGGTTCAGACTGATTGGTATACTAGCATCATATTGCTCCACGCTTACCATCGTTTCAAAATTTAAATCAAGTCCTGATATCTCAGAAACCCAATCACTCGGCACTATCGCCACTTCAGAGCTCTCAAGCCTTTCCATTAAACTAGACATTAATTCTTTCAAATGGACATTAATATCTTACTATAAGTTAAAATAGGGATTGGTTTTACCGAAGAATTAAATAGTAATAACTATAAATTTATCATCAGTGATCAGACAAATAATAACCCATGGCCTGGACAGTTGGCAGTTATATTCCCCAAGTCAACTCCATTGATGTTCGATTTAGTCTCTGATATGGAGATCACGCGGCAATCTTGAGGTAAAATTACAGTCTGTTATTCTTGAAACGATAAAAAAATACATGAAATATGATGAGACATTCAATATGATCAAGTAACTCTGGAGTTAATAAGTGCCAAAGGATATCGTTACAGATCCATATTTTTATGAACAGTCCCATTGGGACCTAACCAGACTCAAACCTGAAAGACGCATTTCTTAAAAAAAAAATTGACAAATATTCCAACAAATTCAAGAACGTACTTTTCTCTTTAAAGATGTAGGTAAGCATTATAACAATACTCCGGATAGCTTTACAACGCGGTGTGAGAAGCAGAAAGGGTTCAGGGAAAAACAAAAAATGATTCTTACATAAGGGAGCTCTGATACCACTTGTTAGATTTACTTTGTGGGTTTTCCTAATTACTTTGAACCCTAACCAAGATCTACTCCTTTGTAAGAAATTGAAAATAATGCACAGCGGAACTTACTTGAGTTGTTGGCTATTGAATCCTTCCAAGAGCTTGCAATCCTTTTCTCTGGCTATCCTTGATAGAGTATCAAGTCTTCAATGGAGCAGACTGTTTTTCTGAGTGATTGCAAGCCTTGGAGACTCAGCCCTTTTATAGTAGTCCCAATCCTATGGCAGCCGAAATTTGGCTGTCAATTGACAGCTAAATTTCAGCCCCAATCCTAGGGCAGCCGAAATTTGGCTGTCAATTGACAGCTAAATTTCAGCCCCAATCTTAGGACAGCCGAAATTTGGTTGTCCAAATTTCTTGACAGCCAAATTTCGGCTGTCAAGAAATTTATTACTGCTATTATTTCAATCAATTATAATCGGTTCATTAACAATTATAATTGATTAACATTATTCTATATGTATTTGTATCCAAATCCTTATTTAAATACGTTTAATGCCATAACTTAATTAATCACATTATTTGGCATATTTAATCATTACATAAATGTAATCTTGGTGACAGTATTTGATATCATAATCATAATGCACGCATGTCCAACCTAAATTATTGTAATTAGACGTCTCTAAACCCAACAGAGCAGCCATGGAACCAGGGGCACAAGAGCCACATCCGCCAAGCTCATCTTGTCGCCCAAGAAATAGGCCCCACCGATCCGATAGCCCTCATCCCCTCCTCCATCGTTATAAACTGTTCCACAATTTCTTTCCGCGCGATCGCATGCTCTTCCCCGAACCGTTTTATGAGCTTGAGCCCTGTCTCTGTGAACTGCCCCGGCGCAATCACAATCAAGAACGAAACCAGGGAGAGAAAACAAAGTAAAAGAGGGGTCAGAGGGCAACCTTCTTGTTGGCGAAGTCTGCCCAGAATCGAATGCACGACCTGTCGTACGCGCTGCCCGACAGAAGTGAGGGCGTGGTGTCGGAAGGGGGCCAAGCTTCCTCGCTGTACTCGAGTATGACCAGCGACTGCGAGACAGATTTTCCATTGTGGATGAGCACGGGTACCTGCTTGTACACAGGATTCGATCGCAGGAGGAGGTCGCTCTTAGCACTCAGGTCTTCCAGCATTTCCTCAAATTTGAGGCCCTTTTGCCTGAGAGCAAGGGCGCAGCTCATCGCAAAGGGGCTAGCCCTTACCAACAGCAACTTCACTTCCATTGTCTCCTCCTCTCCGCCTTCTTTTGCTTGCGGCATCTTATCCTCACAAACAGATACGCAGCTTGGTGTTGCAGTGGATCGCTGACTAGAAAATAAGGGATTTTTTAGATTTTCAACATGAAATTAAGGTACGTTATTGCTTATATAGGAGAACTTTCGGTTCACGTTGCATGGATTGATCCACACAATTAATTAATTATAAAAGGAAAAAAAAAAAAAACAAACAAACATTTCCTAAATTTAATGTTCATCCATTTATTATCCAAATTCTACCGTCACCATAAATAGATGCAAAATCATTTTTTAAAGTTCTGTCTGTCAATTTGTTATCCGAACTAGCTGATCCTCGGATAAAATAAATTTATTTAAAATTAAGATAAAAAGCCATCACTATTTTATCGAATCGCTCATCGTTGGATGATCATTGTACACTCATTTAATAATTTAAAAAAAAACAATTTTTCGGAATCAATTTGTTCTTTAAAATACGTTCTATTTATATTAAAAAATATTATTTAATCAATTACTATTGTTCATATTTAAAATAAATTAAATTTTTTTTAAATAAAATAACAATAAATTATAATAAATAATAATAATTATTAAATTTTTCATAATAATATTTTAAAAATATTCTATAAATTTAATTAAATTTACTATATTTTTTTATTAGCATATCTAATTTAGATGAAGTTTCAGTGATACAATTTCAAGATTTATGATTTTGTTGTTTAAAATTTTTTGAATGAATTAATAGATTTTTGTTGTTTAAAATATCTTTTTGAATGGATAAATAGATTCAACATCTTCGAAAACCCATAAAACATTAGAATTCTATTCAAGTTTTTAAAAATTTCTAAACAAATTTGGTTAAAATTAACAAATTTTTTTTTACCAAAAAACTATTTCATCTATAAGTTAAATCACCTTTCTTAATACATGAATATAGAAAGCAATATCATATCTTTATCTCCATATACCTTCTCATAACATAAAAATGTTGTGGACTAATGGACTAGACAATGAGTGGAGATGCTTTCATAAGTAAAAGAGACTACCTTAACAAGGTAGGCATTTAGATATTTTTTTACATCGTTTATTTCTTCGTAATTATTCAAAAATAAATATAAAGATAGTTTTAAAAAAAATGCATGTACTACATTTCAATTTATTCATTGGTATTATGTTGTTGAATATTATTAATTATTATTATATAGAGATAGTATAATATTAATATTTTAAATTATTAAAAAGGAAAATTTTAATATTAATAAAAAATAATGAATATTCAAATTATTGTTGAATATTATTAATTATTAAGTATGATAGGATAGTACAAAGCACAATATTTAAATTATTAAAAAGGAAAACGATTTAATAATATGAAATATAAAAAAAAAAAAAACGTATTATTATAAAAATCATATTAAATTAAGCATATCTTTTTAGGGCTTATAAGCATTTGTTTGAAAGGGAAAAAATGACGAATAGTTTTTTTGGGTTACAAATTGCCACGGTGTTAAAAAAAATTACAATAAAAAGGCAATGCTCTCTCTGGATCTATTTGATAAACTTAAGGGCACCAATTATTTTGACAAAATGGATGTCATCCTTAGTTATCATTAGTTTCATATGAATTTATATGATACTAAACTACTTACAAAATTAAATTGGCCTAGCTTGTGATGTGAATTGGTCTAATTATGGCAAGAGCTAACGGCCATACTATAGAGTATTAAATGCCCGGATACATGCGCCTCGTTAGCTCTTTAACGCGCACGCGGTGATAGATAAATAAAAAATAAGCACGCGCGTGTTAAAGAGCTAACAGGGGCGCATGTAGCCGGGCATTTAATGCCCTATAGTATGCCCGTTAGCTCTTGCTGTCTAACTATTGCTAATAATATTTATTTAACTCTCATTGTGGCTACTAATATTTATGTAATTTATAAATGACATTTTCAAATCATATATGGGCTTCTTTATTATGATATATCTGAATTGTATTTTATTTTTTAGTGGATAAAGAATGATTACATTCCATATGTACAAATTATTATTGATTTCTTTTTATTATTATTATTAATTAATTGTGTATAGAGTTCCATAATTTATATTTTGGCTAAACTTTTATTTCATACTTTCATTTTTTGTTGATCAATTTTATCTTATTGTAGATCAGAAATGAGTTGGTGCCCTCACTTAAAGGTAAACTCTTATTTCTAAATATGTACTTTAAAATTTCCTTGCTGCCCCAATTAAAACCCAAAATTCAAGTGATTCTCTCACTTTGTTTGGCTTGAGGCACTACTACTTTAAGATAAAATATTTTAGTTGGTGATCTATAAAACAACAAAAGTTTGAGGTACCAAAGGAAAACTTGTGTGTCTAACTTGTTCTCAACCTTTTAGATTGAAGGTTATTCTATCACAAGGCAGATTCCATCACATACCATTCAAAGAACCTTTCTTCACCGAGTCTATTTTGGAGAATTCTCTAGAAACTACTTGGTTCGAAAATGTTTTATGAAAAAGCATTCCATCGTGAAATAGAGGAGCAAGTTGAAGTCATCAATTACACGTTAGGCCATGTTATATAAATCATTTCAATTTCAATAAGCATCAGGACACTAACCTTTATATTAGCCAGCAAAACTATAAATAAGAAATTCACTCATCCACAAACCATTCTCTATTTAAGGTTTTCGATGGATTCCAAGCTCTCACCCTTTATGAATTAATAAACACTCTACCTCCAACATTGTCTTCGCATATAGTTTCATTGTAGAAATATGTTTCGACGACTATGCAATGTACAAAAAATTTAATTCACTAAGTTCACATCATGTTGTTATAGTCTCACAAGCCACAAGCCTCAGGGAACTTCATATAGAGTGTCTTCTCCTTTGTATTTGCATCAAATCCATTCTAGACAAAAGAGAGTAGGAACACCTCGCCTTCCAATTGGGTTTTCTCCTAAAAGTGATCCCCAAAGCATATATTGATGTCCATTGTGATTGGTGTGTGTTTTTATTTCACTTTTCTCTATTTTCCATATTTTATCTATTACACACATTGAAAATAAAATTAGTAATAACAACCTAGAATGTAAATAAATTAACACTTCGTAGATTTCAACTTATTTTAATACATTTGTTGTGATGAGCTATCGAGTGGAATATCCATGGAAATAGACATAGTTTTTATCATAAATATACCTAACAACTAGCCAAGGTTTCGTTCTCATATGCAAAAGAAAATAATTAGAGACTTACAACTATCACTATAACAAAATTTACAAGTTTACACTAAAGATGAAAATGTCTTAAGGTCAAACAAAGAAGACAAAATGAATAAGAAAAATAAAGACAACTTTAACTCTATGTCCTTCTTCATAGTAAATCCATCCACACTATGTCTGTTATAACAAGTACAAGATAATCATAATGTATGACACACAATCATTAAACTAGAAATTGCACTAGATGTTGCAAAGGAACGATGTAAGGTGATAACAAGCATATAGTACTAATTAATTATTCTTTTATAATTTTTGAAAGATAGAAAAATATCAACAAAAGGAAAGGACCATGCTACAATGAAATGTTAATGAATATTGCTTCCTTGAGCCTTGCAAATCACGAGGCCTATGTTCAAGTTAAAGACCTTGTCTAATTATGCCAACTTGAATGCCTCATGAATAATAAAATAGATTGTGATTTGCTACCTTTGAAATATGAGGTTGTGTTGGTAAAATTTCTCCATATTTCTTCTTGATGACTTTCTCTTGCTATAGATAACCTTAATGAGTACAAAGCAATTTTTTTATAGTTTGAAATATGTGTCTACAAAGGACCATAACAATTTTGTAAATAAATTTCGAATTTCTATGTGAATTAAGATCTACCCTTGAATAAAAATACACATATCTCCAATCTGAAAATTGAACATAAGAATAACATCAACTACATGTGTTATTGAGAAAATTGCATGTGTTTCTCATCACCTACACGTGTTATTGAGAAAATTGTATGTGTTTATCCTCAACTACACTTGTTATTGAGAAAATTGCATGTATTTCTCTTTTGAGAAAATTACATTTGTTTCTCATCAATTACACGTGTTATTAAGAAAATTTCATGTATTTCTCTTTTGATTGTTAACTCACCTTTGTATTAATTCCTTCATAATTGTTGAAACTATTCAAAAGATGACATTGCTCTTTTACCACTAATCTCCTTTGTGTCTGTCATGTTCTTGTTTTAATCCAAGATGTTCTGCTCAAGAAAATCTAACCCATTCCATGCAATTGAAAATAATGTAGAAGTCATTCAACAACATAAACCATTTCATCTTTAGAATCAAGCAAGTGTGAAGTGATCCAGTGTGACAATATAGAGATGCTAAACAAGATTATGAAACTCCAACATTAAAGGTATGAAGGTACTAACGGTACTATTGAGGAGCCAATTTGAGGTTTCATCTAATATATCTTCAAAAATAATTGAAAAGAATAAGAGAAATGGAATTTCCCATCATGAAATGGGGTGAAATTAGATAAATTTTTTTCATTTATTGACCAAGGAAAAAAACAAACATTTTGGCTTACATTAAAGGAAATCATATTTCATGAAAAAATTGTTGTCAATGACCTGATGAAGATGCATTCTATCAAAAATATAAGAAACATTAGTTTTCCAATAATAAACCAATACCAATGGTACTTTCTTTCTGTTGAAAAGAACCACCTAAGCCTATTTCCCATCTCGACAGGCATACAATGTCTTTCAGATATATAGGGTTCCCAAGCTAACATAGTTGACCTTCAACACTATTTAAAATCTCTTTTGATCTAAGATGGATCACCCATGATTGTTGGAAAGGAAAAAAAACTGTGTAGTTATAATGCACGTCTATGAGAAATGACCATTTTGGTATAACATGTCCTAGAAAAGCTTCTAATTCACTATTTTACTTTCATGAAGTTTCATTTTATGGGGAATTAATCAGGGTGAAATGGATTTTTCTTCTTACTAAACTATATCCATTGAGAATTTTTCTCTAGGATAACCAATATGTCGGTGCCAAGAATTGTTGCTAATCATCGTAGTACTTACCTTCAGGTAATTTCCGAGATCTAGTCACGAGGAGGTACTTTTTTCAAGGAAAAATGATCTTTGACATTGATTAAGAGATTGATTAAGAGATGTTCCACAAATCTTTTACATAAACAACTTTCATCAATAATTGACATCATTCGAGTCATACATAAACTTAGATTGATTGTATGATACAATCCCTTTTACTTGAAATTAGCATTGCATCATGAAACTTCATCAAAGACACAAGAAAAACTACTAACCGTGGCTCAACATTGACTAGCCAGTGACCAAACAAGGGAGAAAATGAAATAATAAAGCCATAACTAGTCTGGTCAGTTTGGGAATCTTCTACAAAATCAATTAACTAGATAGCTAAACAAAGATAAATCACATAAGTCATCATTTCCTCCTCAACATCATCACTTTCCAGTACAATATCTCTAAGGTAATAGAGTACATGATAGAAAGATCTAAGATATTTTGAAATTTAGCCCATAAATGAAAAACCCTATTGTTTGGATCCATGGGTTCTTCTCACAACTCAGATTGATAGTCCTCAAGGCCCTCCAAACAGAACTGTTGCACATGAATCCAAACTAAAATGCAATTTTCTAGGTCATATCTCCCTTTATGATCCTCCCCTTCGCCTCACTATAAGCAAGTTCATACCACAAAGAGTTGTTGGAAGTATTCCCAAACCGATAAAGTGTCATCCTCGACGGCTCCATGTGCCATTCCAAAAGCTACAAATTCTTCTCCAACTCGTCCAAGACTTCCCTCCCTCCAGCATGTATACAAAAATTCTCAAATTCAATCTTGAAATCGGGAATGTACGGCTTGATCTTTATCTTAAGAAGTTTCTTCCCACAAAAGTTGTGAAGAAAAGAAGTTGCTCAGACATCGGAAGAACCAGAGGACCTAAAGTTGTTATGTTAGTCTTCAAAGCATCGCCTACAATAGCCATGAGTTATTTAGAAATGGAAACTCCCATCTTCCCCGCTTCATCCTCCTCTTGAAAAACACACTGGAAACACTTGTCATCTGCTCCCTTGTGAGACCTCATGATGTGCAGGAGCTCATATTTTTCCCTCCTCTTCTTTGATCTCTTGTTAGACAACAATATTGTAACACGTCCCATACTAAAAATACAATTTGATACCAGCTTGGATATGTTGTTACCAAAATACCAATTCAATGTTATGTTCTCCATGCTAACAACAATTCCATATGAATTTCTATGAACTTGGAGCAAATCCTTGGCTAGATCAATAGATATCATCCCTGCACTACCACCCATTCCACCTAGATTAAAACTGACTATAATCCCCATTAATTTATAATTATTTACATTCATCGTAGACAATGAAGGTGTGGTTTTAAAAGGCTACAATTCACAACAATGATGCTAATATCCTTACGCTTAACACCAGCCTTCGCAAAAAGCTCATCAAGGGCTTCAAACATGACAATGTTCGCCACTTTTCTAGCCTTTACCATGCATGGATTTGGGGCCACTTTTAGCACTGCCTCAGGAAAGTATGTCTCCTCTCCAAACCCTGAATGCTCAAGTGTTTTCCTCTGAAAATCCATGCTTGATTCAGAGAACGTACCGGTCAAACTTGAGCAATGCATAAAAACTTCTCTAGTGCATTTTCTCTCATCATCCCGCTTATAGCATGCAAGATCTACAAGGTAAACTGGCCTCGGCCTAGTCATAAAGTACAATGTTATCACAAAGACCAACAATGTGGAACTTACAATTATAGTCACTACATTATAACGAAGATGGTGCCATAAATCAAACAGATCTTGAGGCTCAACGGTGCCCAGCTTTGCTGCAACAATGACTATAATGGGAGATAAAAACAAATACATTGCATGGCTAACCATATAGTGATAGCCCAATTTCACATACTTTAGTTTCACAGATTCGAGGAAATTTGGGAGTTTTTTCCTCTTTTGATTGATGTTTCTACTTGAGCCTGCTTCTTGGATTCCACTGACGCAATATCACCCCCATCCTCGAGTTTTTTGGGTTCCATGTCTTAAAAAACACCCAAAACCAAATCCACAAGGGAAAAAAAATTAAGGACCCAAATCTGAAAAGAAGATAGAGATGTCAAAAATCGCTGCTAACCCAAATCAGACAAGAAAACAGAGATACAAAAATTTGCGAACCCAAATCATATAATAGGAAGCAGATACAAAAATTTGTGAACTCGAATATGAAAAGGGGATTAGGCTCCAAAAATATGAGAATCCAAACCAAAAATGGTATGAACTTCGATACACCCATAAAATTTTCCTATGTTTCCTTAGATCTCATGGCGAGCGACTCTGTTGCAGAGTGTTTCTTGGGCAAGTGCAAGTTCGAATCAGGTGAGATAGATGATGCTACTCATAACAGAATAAGCTACTCATAACAGACCGAATTATGCAGACAAACGCTCACCATTCACCATCGTTCATAGGTTTATTGTGTGCTCAAAATCGGGGATTAATGGCACAACTGTCTCAAATTTGGGTAGGTACAACCATCTTAAGTTCAGAAAACATCATGAACGCACTCGTCGGGATCCTTCCAAGTGCAATATTCTCAACTGCCTAGAACATTATTCACGGATGATCGTCTGATCGCTTGGTACCTTCCAAGCGCAATATTCTCAATTGCTTAGAACATTATTCATGGATGATCTAATGGCCGAATATTATTTCATCATCTAACAATCCATCTAACGGGCCATGTTGAGACACGATGGCATGGAGGGGAGTTCATTTCAAAGGGGAAAGTCTTACAACATAATTGGTTGATATGAGACACAATTATGGCTCTCTTACCATGTGTTATAAATAAATATAAATGGACATCACATATATTTGTTCTTGGAAAAGATAATTTGATACATTCATATAGGTTTAGACAAAAAATGGGCATGTTTACTACACTATGACCATGCAAAAGCTACATGTGATACATGTGGCAATTAAAATAAAAAAATACTATGTGTTTTAGTCATCATCATTTCTCTTTCATCATCTATTTTTTAACTATAACGTAGATCACTCCACCACTCCTAGATAACTCCATGTGGAAGGGCAAAAACACACACACAAAAAATTTATCAGAGTTGGGGTCAGACCCCATTGCCATAATTGGCGAACCAGCTTACAAGGTCTTAACTACCGACACTTGACCTAGATGAATCTAACTTGCCTAAGCCCCAACCAACTCGAACTCAAAATTCTCTTGAATGTTGTCTTTGAGATGACTTTCCTGACTTCTAACTAGGGGGCCACAAAGTTATCACATTTAAAACTTTTCAACCATATTTAACTTAGAATTTTCTTAGGCCACAAGTACTAGAATTCCTTTATGTTTTGTCTACTTCCTCAGGAGCAATTTTACTTCCTATAAAATTAAAGATTGACATGCATGATATTCTAGATCCCTCCAAGCATACCTTCGCCATGAAAGCCATTAACTGATACACCCACACTTTCAACAAATGTGATGAAGCACACAATAACATTTAATCAACATGTTTTCCCTGGACCAAGATATAACTTAGACCATTAAAGTGCATATATCACATACATGATTCCCATAAACAGCATAACATAGGGAAGCTAAGCATACTCCCAAACACATGAGAAAATATAAATTTCACTCATTCATAACACCTTAATAATGGAGAGCACAAATCATATTTAACAACCATACATTTGAAATACTATGTCAATCCAATTCAATGAAACAACATATTCTGATTTGAGACTCATACCAACACATAGATTCACATATCTCTTAAGACTAGAAATTAATAAGATTCAGGCTCATGAAGAAAATAAAGAAATCATTCTTTATTTAGAAACTTTACACAAGGAACCAACATTCCATATTCCCACAAGAAATCACATTCCTTAGCACCGACCTAGACATTTAAAGAGCACAATGAACATGTACATAGCATTCAAATATATACGAGCATAAGTAAACATTTATCTTGTATTAAATAAATAATTGGAAACATAGATTGGAACTTCAACTCTCCACCCAACCTTAGATTGGCTTAAACTATAGTATTTCTTGCAGCCAATTATCCATGAGCTTGAGGAAAAGTGATCAAGGGAATACAACAAATGTTACCAGACATAGCAAAGAGGACCCATTTATCTTAGGTGTCATGAACAATTCTTTGTTGTTATACCAGATGACCTTTAACTTGGTTAGCATTCATGCAAGAGTTCTTCCTATCATGAATAATCTTATCTTGATTATAGGTAAGGAGTTTCATTCTAGGATGGGAAGGTTCATCAATTGGATAAGCTATTGTAGGAGCATAGAAACAACTTTTCTAGGTAGTTCATCAATGAGAGAAAGCACCATGGTTGTCAGCCCCAAGGCTACACTTGGTGGTTCATCAGCCCCATAAGTACCTGGGTGTTTCTCTCTTGGACAGTAGGTTCAACAATCCACAATCTTCCCATTCAGTTCATGAGTTCTAAGGAAAGCCACTTCTAGTGGGTTCATCAGTCCTAAGTCAAGCCACTTCTAGTGGTTTCATTAGTCCTTAAGAAAGCCACTGCTTTATGATTCTCAACTAGAAAGCCCTCTTGGCTTTCTTCAGTTGGGTTATAACCATAGCAACTCCCTCTTTTTGAAGTCTCTTTGCATGTTATTTTCTTGTTTCTCATTTCGTGTGGAATTTTCATCCCCTCCATGGTTAATTCAAATTCCCTTCATGAATGAATGAATTGATGAATGATAAATTTTTGAATGAATTAATTAATGACCCGTGCTTCCTCTAGAAGATTCCTTTTTCTACCTTCCACAAATTCTATTGGAACCATATACTAGTTGCATGGACATACACCTGACCATTGCAACCACCTTGGCAGCACAATCCACTGTAGTTTAATTTGTGACATCCTTCCTTACATATTTTTCCAAGAGAGGTATGGCTCTCACTCTCTTTTTCTCCATCTTAATTTAATGTATAGTCATCCCATTTAAGGCCCACTAGTCAACCCATGACTAGCTTTAATAACCACATCCTCCAACTTCCCAAGTAACCTTCTCTCAGAGCTCTAAAATTTGTGTCCCATATCTTAGCCATTTATATTTTAAATACATCAATTGTTACAATAAAGCATGATGGGATTAGCCCAAAGGGGCTATCACAAACCCCACACTCTTGGAGGAACATTGCCCTCTCTTTTTTTATTCCCAAACACAAATACAAAACATGCTTGACCCAAGTATAAATCATAGTGAGATTTATAATTAAAACTTAGTTATAATCAAATTTACACACAATTTATTACCCAAAAACTCAATGGACATCAAAATTTATTAGATCAACCACTTTTCAGTGGATGTTTATGCCACTTGACCTGCCCTATCTAGCTTTATGACTTACTTTTCCCTGGAGTGTTGTCTGCCTCCAATATCTAGTGTTGTTCTCCTTTGTGATCCTTGTTCCTGAATTCTTCATCTCTAGCACACTATTGTGCACTCTTATATATTCAAGTTGTTTCTATTTGTCCCACAATCAACCTCATATGCTCATGTTAGCATTTCCATGATTTTCCTTCATCATATGCATGCAATTTTTTCATGAGATTCATCATAAGGAAATTCTCAACAATTTTAAATCATACTTCTATCAAAAATTTTGTTCACGAGGAGAACTTTATAGTTGTAATTCACTTCATACCATAAAAAAAATATATTAGATCATAAATTCAAGCTACTATAAATCCTAATTTTAAGTTAAATTATTTGAGTGTTTTTTAGCCCCACGGAAAGCACTTAGGATAATTCCCTGCAATTTTTAACTTTATCTTTCAAATCAACTCATCTAAATGTTTTCTTGGCCCCCAAGGCACAACATTCAACATAGCTCCAAATTAACCACTCAATGTCATGGTTCCACTCCAAACGGTTTTTAGTCAATTTTGTCTTCAAATCCAACCCTATGGGTGGTTTCTTAGCAATTCATGCACATATAATTAAAAAGTTTCAGTTCTCATGTGCTCTCAAAAGCTCCTCATCATCACACCATGATGGTTTAACAAAAAAATAACGCAATTGTTCATATGGACCACAAAGACTCTTAGTTCATATTTTCGAGAGAGAGTTAAGTAACAAGGATGTTTTTTAGTTGTGTTAGTCCTATAGGATAAGAACTCACTTGCCAACAACTTAGTGGTTCTCACACCTATGTTCTCATTCCTCCTAAGCTACATAAGGTGTTATCAACCCCTAGCCCTAGGGTGTCTCAACCTCCCAAAATTTCTCAACAAACATAATCTCTAGTGGTTTTATCAGCCCCAAGAACGTAGAAAAAACTCTGTTATTCTCGACTAACAAGCCCTCTATGTTTTCTCAGCCTGGCTATCATCAAAACATCCCTACTCCACTAAAATCTCATGTTGCCTCAACACGATGCTTAGTGGTGTACATGTATAATCCTACGACTAACGATTTTGGTTAGTATTACCTTGCAAAAGACATAATACACCATGGGCACATAAAAGTCATATTCATATGATAATAAAATAATTAATAGCAAGTGTTCCCACTTGCTCAATGGATTCCTCACATAACATGGAATCTCATTGGATAACCATATTATGGTATCCCAAACATTTTATGTGTGTGTGCATGTGTGAAATTTATGAGTGTAACCAATCATCCTTCCACGAGAATGATTCTTGACAACCACCTATCAAATACAATGGAATTGCATATCTTCATTTACTAATCAACATGTTTATGAACATAATGCATATTCACATATCACTGTGATCTGAGTTTAGATAACTTCAAACAGGATTCAGATGTCTCAGAATTGTTCCCTATGGAAAGTAAAGAGTTAATATGAACAAAAAAAGGAACAATTTTACAAGTGGACAAGAATAGATAAATATATAACATTTGAAAGACAAGTCTTTTGGAACGATTAGCTAACGTGAATATGTGTGCACATGTGGGCACTTCTGCAACTAGAAGTACGATGGTAGGATTTTCCAAATGAACCGTAACCATTTTGTAATACCCTGTCACACCTCAAAATGGTATTTTCAAGGAAGTAATACATTTATTGCATAAAAACCCTGCATTACTCTGTGTATGTTTATGACTGATCCAAGAATTTCACCATAAATTTGAAATCGAGAATTGAAGGCATACATGTAGCTGGCATCCGTGTGTGGCAATGCAACAATTATGAGTCCATGAACTTGATAATTGTTATCTACTGGATTGAGATCCATAATAGCTGAATCTATTTCTACCGAATTGGACTATTCTGTCAAGATTGTCTGCCAAGTTTTTCTAAACAACAACCAAGCTTTTATAAAAAAAATTCAAGTTTATGTGCTAATTTTTTCTAGTTGATTTTGTGTTGTTTATATAGTTTTATGTTGAAGTGGACATTTTATTTAAAGTGCCATAATTTTATTGTGGTTGTTTATATAGTTATTTTTATATGTTTGAATGGACATTTAATTTTTGTTTTTATTATTTTAAGTGGTATAATATTATTTCTGTGTAGTATATGGAGGCAGGAGTTGGGTGAACAAAAGGGGACAAAGTGGACTTTAGAAAATTATCTATTACCTGCGCATCTAATTACATCATAAACATGGATATACAATGAATAAATAATGGAACACTAATAATGTATATGAAACTAGGCGAAATCATTGTAAAGGTGTTAAGTGTCAACATAATAGTCATAAATTTAAAGAAAAAATCTAATTAGTATTCCAATTACATCATGTAGAGATATGTCAAGATGAAGAGGAATTGTCGTTAAAATATCTTTATTCTAGTGGGGAACTTTTTTCTAGTGTGCAAATGAGGTACATTATACAACACTTCTTATAGGTATTCTTCATAATGTATTTGACCCAACTATAAGCCCACTCCCATTTTGGATAATTTGTTAGTATTTGAATTTAATTCCCTATGAATATGATCAAAGGATATAACCTTGAAGATTCTAATTAGCTCCATAACTCTAATCATCCATTGATCCAATAAATAATTGTTTAAGGAAGTATAACCTTTTATCCAATCTATAACAACCTTTGAATCCCCTATCACTTGTAAACTGAGATTGTTAAAGTGACACAATTATAATGACTAGCATAAATTAATGACTAGTTCGTATTATCATAGTACTTGTTAGGTATTTGTATTTTTGTTCCTAAACTAAATTAGTCATTCACATTAGTCATTTTTAATTGTATTACTTATTAGCTAGTCATATATTTTAATCCTGGACTAAAGTAGTCGTTTATGTTAGTCATTTTTAGTTAGGTTACTTAATTTTGCTCATTTTTGCTAGTATTTCACTTGGAAAAATTGTGGTGGCTAACTTTTTTAGTCACTTACTCGCTAATTTCTCATTTTATACTAGTGTATTCTTCTTCTACCAAGTTGAGCTCCATAGATATTTGCTTCCTACTATACAAGGAAATAGCTGCAGAACTAACATTAAATATTCCACCTAATGTACTCTTTCGGTCTAATGGACTCCCCACCCAATCTGCATCTATGAAGCCACACAACTTCACTCCATCTATTTGTCTGTACCATACTCCAAACTGGGTAGTGCATATGAGGTACCATAAACATGCTTATCTACCTTCCAAAATAATTTTGTTGGCCTAACCATAGCTTATATTTGTTGGTTGACTGCATAGCACATATCTAGTCATGTGTTCACAAGATACATTAGTGAACCCACTAGCTATCAGTAAATAGTAGCATCCACTTCCTCACCTAAAGTAGAATCTTCCTTCCTTAAGTTGGTTTCTAGACATGTCTCCACGGGTTTAAAACTCTTCATGCACAAATTATATAGTATCTTAATTGCATACTTTCCTTGAGAGGAAATTAGTTCCTTGTCACCTTGCCAGACCTCCAAACTGAGGGAGTAGTACATGAGACCCATGTCCTTCATTTCAAATTCCCTTGCAAGGTCTTCCTTGAAATATTTGAATAGATTCTCATCACCAATTAAAATAAAATCATTAACATATAAGATAATGATAAGAAATTTACCTTCTACCAAGATGTGATAGAGGCTTTCATCTACTATCGATCTTGGTGTACTAAGAATGGGGTGCTTATTTGATACCTTACAAATCACACTTGAGTCTACCCACATCAGACTCCCGACCAAATGTCTTAAAGCCTTCTGGTTGCTCAATTTACAGCTCCTCCTCAATAACCCCATTGAGAAATGTTGTTTTTACATCCATCTGGTGGATCTTCCACTCCATCTGTACAACTAGAGAAAGAATTGATCTAATGGATGAGTACCTTGCTACACAATCAAAGGTCTTCTCATAGTCAATTCCCTCAACTTGAGAGTACCCCTTATTTAGAAATATGGCCTTACATTTCTCTATGCTTTCGTTTACTACCTGGTTTACCTTGAAGATCCATCTCGAACCCATTATTGATTTATCTACTAGTCTTGGGACCACTTCCCAAACAATATTATTTACATGGATTTGTATTCCTCCACCATTGCATTAACCCATACAGGTTTCTCTACTAATTCCTTAAAAGAGGATGGATCAGTCTCTACAAGCTTAGTCATTAGAGCCATGCATCCAGTGTACCAATCAGGTGAACTTCTCCACCCGTGCTAATTTGAAGGAGAACCCACATCCTCCCTCATGTCCTACACAAGTCTTTCAACTTCCTTGGTTCTTTTTCTTCCTTCTCTGGATGGTTTTTCTTGAGTGGCTATGTCCACTCTCTGCTCCTCAATTTGTGGCTACTCCACAATGGTTCCTCCTTTGGAGCTAAAATTTCCTCTTCTAGTGGGATCTGAAGCTCCCTCTCAAGAGAGCACCACATCACTTTCTCATCTTCAAACTTTACATCCCTTCACATAACTTTCATTCTAAGGGATGGAAAGTAGACATGATAGGTCTGAAGAGTTTCTGTGTAACCCACAAATACCCCCAACTTTTTTGTCATCTCAAGCTTCTTCCTTGATTCTTTGGAGACATGCTAGTAAACATAGGCTCCAAAAATCCTGAAGTGCGACACATATGAGTACCTTCCCAAGAAAGACTCCTCCAATGTAATCATGCCAAGAATCTGATGAGGACACTGGTTCTGCAAATAGACTACTATGTTGCATGCCTATGCCTACAAATGGAGTGGTAGGCCTTGGTCATGCAACATCACCCTCATTTCTCCCGCAATGTTACAGTTCTTTCTCTTATCCACCCCGTTTTGTTGCGGGTTGTGGGGTGTTTTCGACTCTCTTAAACTGCCTTATTTTGCACATAAATTTTTAAATTATTTGACATGTGTTCACCTCCATTATCGTTGTTGAGAGCCTTCACATTCTTGCCAGTTTATTTCTCAACTAGTGCCTTGAATTCTATGAAGAAGATCCAAAACTTCCATGAGAATTCATCAATAAAAATGAAAAAATATTTGTTCTTGGAAGTGGAGGCCATTAAGAAAGGTCCAAAAACATCAGAGTGGATCCTTTCTAGGACTGTGTGTGCTTTGTTGTCCCGATAATGGAATGTGGATTTTATGTACTTCCCCAAAGTACATCCTTTGCATACATCTTGCTTCTCAAGTGGTCCTTTACGAGGCCTGTGCTTATTTGCTACACAATCTCTAGGGTGCCATGATGCAGATGGCTAAGTCTTATGTGCCAAATTTCACCGACATTATGACTTTGCACCTTCTTCGCCTTTGTGCTTAATGAAACATAGTCTTCCACATCTAGATTATAAAATTTCTTCACCTAAACCCCGATCTACTTCACACTTCCCATGGCTATGTGTCTTAGGAATGCTTTTCCTTTCTTGAAGATCACATCATAACCATGGTCTTCCAAAACTGAAACATAGATGAGATTTTTCTTTAGGCCCAGAACGAACATGAAAATCCGTTAGAAAAGTGATTGTGCCAACCTCGGTCATGTTGTACCTTCCATCATCTCCCAGCTCAATGTGCATCTGCAAGTCTTTCTTATCCAGGTCACTGAAAAGCTCTCCACACCTTGTCATGTGGAATGATGCACCTGACTCCAAGTACCACATGCTCCCCATCACTATGTTGGTCATGCATGTCATAAGGGAAAATTCAAGCTTGAACTATGAAGCGAAGACTTCACCTGCTGCTCCTCTTGAGATCTTATTTCTTGCCTCTTTGTGTGGACACTTCATGGAATAGTGCTTGAATTCATGACAATTGAAGAATTTAATTTTGGACAAATATTTCTTCTTGCCCCCTTAGCTGGATTGTGGTTTAGATTGAGATTTCTTCCTTTTCCCTTTCCATCCAAGCAAAGTTTTCTTCATCCTCACCCTTGGATGAAGTCCCATCTCTAGTATTTTGCCTTATTTCCTCCTGTACCAGATTAGGCCATAAGCATTCCAAATTTGGTAGTTTCTACTTCTCATTCACCAAATTTTGATAGCTACGTTAGCTCTTGGGAAGGCCAAGAGGAGCTAGGCTCACCAATTCATCTTCTGGAACATTAACACCAACCCCGCCAAGTTCATCATGATATTGTGTGAACATGCTTAGATACTGCAAAATAGTGTCATTCTTTTGCACCTTGATACTTTGAAGTTTATCCTTGAGTTCCAGCTTCCTGTGGTCACTACTATTCTCGAACAATTCTTTCAGTGCTTTCCACATTGCGAAAAGAGTTTCTTTTCCATGGAGATTTGTGACAATGTGATCATGTACTCCTTCCAAGATCATTCTCCTCACCTTGGCTACATATTTCTTCCACTGAGCAAGGTTTTAGGCATCAGATTCTAGTGGTTTTCCAACATCTGTCTTGATGTATTCTAGTAATCCATTGTCATCCAATACTGCCTCCATGTGATGAAATTAGAGCTGCCTTCCAAGGCATACTCTAGCCTCGGTCAATTGAAGGTCGTCTTCCTAGCTCTAAAGAGGTCTCGTGACACTAAACTTCAAATTCGATCCTCCTGAGAAACAATTTCGAAATTCCTTCTCTAATGTGGATTTTGCTTTGATACCATGTAGAAATTATGGTGTAGATTTGCAATTGCTCATGAAGTTTTAATCAAAATCACAAGACACAAACCTACTCTATTGCTCTATGGAAGTTAATTTACAATTTAACAAAAATTTTAGGCATGCAATAAGACATAAAACACATGGCCACAATATTTTTTCTGGGGAAAGCAATTTGCTAAAAACGCTAACACTTGTTTGCATTAATCTGATGAATATATATTTATTACGACTGCTTTTCTCAACTAAGCACAATCTACAAATGAGTAACCAATCTCTCTGCTCACTGAGAAGCTTTTACCCATACAAAATTAATTGCTGCCTCTACTTGAGGCCCTATTTCCTTATGCAATTCCTGAGAAATTAGGCCCCTATTATTAATGGATTACACAATTCCCAAGGTTGATCATTTGACTGCATACAACACTTGTATACACAAGGCTAGTCTACAATTGATGTTACACTACCTTCAAATCTCCACCATAGTTAGGGAACTCAAATTCTCTACATGAACTAGTTATTTTGGGTTGATAGATCAATTAATTGGATGATCATTAACTTTGACTAAAGTCCCACTACACAGCTAACCTTCCACTAGTTCCTCCAACAGTTGGAACTAGTTTAACTAAAAACAACTTGAGATAACTTACTTTGATTGCTACAAATTAGCAATCACACATGATTAAATAAACTCTAACTTCTCCAACTCGAATTTACTGAGTAAACTAGGTGAGACAATCCATGTCACACAGGCTAACTACATCCAAGTTGTCTGCTGGTGTGGAAATTCAAATTTTCTCAATTTAATCAAGGCAAAATTAAATTGAGAATTTCTTGCTACATTTTTCAACAAGAATAGTTTTATGTTTCAATGAAATTTTTGTAGAAATGAGTTGAGGCACTTCATAAACTTTTCACAGACATGTGCGAAAACGCATCATATTTATAAGCATATTTAAGACTTGAAAATGTTATGAAACTGCACTCAACCTTATAATTGCACAATTAATTTTCCAATCTAAACACAATTAATTTACTATTTAAACACAAGGTAGTTTCCATTAAGGGACTAAATTCTTAGCATGTGTCAGTTTTTAAAGGTCCTCGCTATGTTATTATACTAACTTTGCAATTCCATGAAAGCAGTACCATATCATCTCATTAATGATTTCTTACCATAGCATATTATTATAAGGGCATTGATAATGAAAGGATTTCTTACCTTCTTAGCATGTGCGAGTTTCCATTAAGGATAGAAATAAAATGAAGAATTCCTATTAATTTCTTACCTTCTTGTAAAGATGATATATTATTTCCAGAACAAGGAATGCATAAGGCCTCCATATCAAGCCCCTAAAGAGTTTGATGATTATGCTCCCAAACAAAACAATTAAAATGACAACTAGTGCTTCAACACTACTTCTAATCACAACATGCATCTTCAAAACCTCACATAACGCAATACTATTCCAAGGTTGTGAATCCCATTAATAGTACATAGACTATTAATCTAATATATTGGCATAGTAAGAAAATATATTCTTACTAATAATATTACTAATAGGACACAAATTGCATACAATATTCCCGTGTAATATTACTACTATGACAATATTCACTATGATTTCCCAATAGTTAGATGTTTCAATGAAATTCTCACAAAAATGAATTAAGACATTTTATAATTTTTTCACATAGATGTGCAAAACACTTCATATATATATATATATATGCACAATTATGACTTGAAAATGTGAAATTGCACTCAATCTTACAATGCAATAATTAATTTTCCAATCTAAACAAAATTGATTTCCTATATCAACACAAGAAACCGATAACTACAACAAATCTATTGTAGTAATTTGACTAAAATCATAGCACATACTAAAATTATTTTATTTAGAAAACTCGGTCACAGAAAAATAGCCACCATTTGTCACAAAAATTTATTGAAAAATACAAAAATTATAGCCACCATTTGTCACGGAAAATAGCCACCATCTGCAAAACCCTAAACCAACAAAACCCTAAAATACCATTACAAATTTGAAATGCTAAACTAGCAAAACCCTAAACCACCATTACAAATTTGAAACCGTAAAATTACAAAATCCTAAACCACCATTACAAATTTGAAAATAAACTAGCAAAATCCTAAACCATCATTACAAAATTGAAACGCTAAACTAGAAAAACCTTAAACCAACAAAACCCTAAACCACCATTACAAATTCGAAACCCACAAGAATCCACCTATAATTCCTAAATCAGTTCATAAAAACAAAGGCATAAGTAGCAAACGATTCAAAGGCAGCCAAAGTCCATCCTGTCGAATATGTTTAAAAACATAGGTAGAAGAAGTTGATATGTGCATAAACACAGAGGCATAAATAGCAAAAAATTCGAAGGGAACCAAAATCCATCGAGTTGAATGTGTTCAAAAACATAGGCAAAAGAAGCTAGTAGGACTAAAATCCTATCTTTGAGTCATTTGTTGTGCTTCCTACATGCACGCACGCCACAGGAACCCTAGGAGCTCGAATACCCTTAACTGCAACTCCATCTCGCACATAGTGACCTACAAGATAGATAAGTGACTTGTCGTGGGTTAAACTTGTGAAAAACTAGCAAAAAAACAAAGGAAACCCTCCAAATTTTGTCGAAAAATATAGAATTACATGTCGATGAACCATTAGGAGCACGAAATGACCATATCTACAAGTTTCCCTTCATAAATTTCGTGGGTTGCCTTCTAAATTTACATTTTGCATGATTTTAGTGATAATCGCGGAAATAAAACACACAAAATATTAAAGGAGTTATTTTTAATGTGATTTTTTAGGTTTTTTGGTGTCCGAATTTTGAGGTGAAATTTTCATTTGTGTTATTTAAATTGGTTTTTTAATTGTATATATAGATTCAACACCCTCAAAAATCCCTAAGGCACTTTGATTGTGCAGGGGTTACCCATCAAACTTAGGATTTCAATAAATTCCAATCAGATTTCAGAGGAATTAGACTAGAAGAACACACAATAAAAATTTCCAAAAAATCACACTAAAAACAACGAGAAATACTAAATGATGATAGTGGAAAATGCGATAATGTAAAAGTTAAGTCGAATGCAATAGTGGGTAATTACAATTTTAATAAATTTTCACATTAATGAACTTTCTAGCAAATTACAATTAATAGAACATAATAACAATGAATGTAAACATGCTAGAAATACTGACCTCTATATATATATAAAACATAGGGTATCCTATTATGCACTAAATCCCACCAGGAGAATTCTCTGCAATAGATTGGCGTAGTTTTGCAGTGTACTGCAATAGCCAGTCGGTGGGTGGAACGGAGGCCACCACGTTCAGGAGCTCTCTCATGGCGTCCAGCCATTTGTGCATGCGTCCGCACTGCTCGGGGCCAGGGAACTTCCGCTCCCCTAGGGCCTCAAATGAGGGCAGCCATGGAACCAAGGGCACAAGAGCCACATCCGCTAAGCTCATCTTGTCGCCCAAGAAATAAGGCCTCACCGATCCGATAGCCCTCATCCCCTCCTCCATCGTTATAAACTGCTCGACGATTTCTTTCCATGCGGTCGAATGCTCTTCCCCGAATCGCTTCATGAGCTTCAGCCCTGTCTCTATGAACTGCCCCGGCACAAACACGAGCAAGCAGAAAACGAGGGAGGCGTCAGAATGGCGAGCGGAGAGAAAAGAAAGTAAAAGATGGGGAAGACATGAACCTTCTTGTTGATGAAGTCTGCCCAGAATCGAGAAAGCGACCTGTCGTAAGCGCTGCCCAGCAGAAGTGAGGGCGTGGTGTCGGAGGGCAGCTATGCTTCCTCGATGTACTCGAGTATGACCAGCGACTGGGAGACGGGTTTTCCATTGTTGATGAGCACGGGGACCTGCTTGTACACAGGATTCGATCGCAGGAGGAGGTCGCTCCTAGCAGTTAGGTCTTCCAGCACTTCCTCAAATTTGACGCCCTTCTGCCTGAGAGCAAGGGCGCAGCTCATCGCAAAGGGGCAAGCCCTTATCAACAACAACTTCACTTCCATTGTCTCCTCCTCTCCGCCATCTTTTACTTGCGGCATCTTATCCTCAAACAAATAAGTAGCTTGGTGTTGCAGTGGATCGCTGAGTAGAAAATATGGAAATTTTTAGATTTCAACATGAAATTGAAGTTCGTTATTGCGTATATAGGAGAAAACTTGTGGTTCACGTTGGATTGTTCGATAGACACAATTAATTAATTAATTAATTAAAAAAAAACCTTTCCTAAATTTTATGTCCATCCATTTATTATCCAAATTCTCTAGTCACAATAAATAGATGCAAAATCCTTTTTTAAAGCTCTGTCCATCAATCTATTATCCAAGCTAGCTCATCCTTCGATAATAATAAATTTATTAAAAAATAAAGGGGTTGTGCAGCACCTAATCCTTGCTGTAAGTTGTTGTTGGTTCAATATGTACCTATTGAACTAGTATCATGATGGCACAAGTAGCATAGAAGGCAAAAACAAAACATGAATCTCAAGATAAGATTGTAGAAATGTAGAAATTGCAGATAGTAATAAGAATATGGAGGTCTCGTTCTGAGGTCTGTTCCAGTGCAGGGTGAAAACTTGTTGAGACTAATCACAAGGTGCAAATGTTTACCAGATCGTGCAAATATTTGATAGCTATCTAGCTTTTATACTTGTAGGTTCGTGATGTATGTTCCATTGCAGGTCGTTCTGATGTATGTTTCAGACATACTTGCAGGTTCGTGATGTCTATTCCACTGCAGGCCGTTCTGATGTCTGTTTCAGGCAAATTGTAGTTTCAGAACCAATTTCAGTGCAAAAGCATACGAGTAAAAAGAAAAGCAAGCACTACCAACTTATATTGAACCAGTTTACGACATTGATGACCAAGTAATTTTTCATTTATGAGCCATGACAAGCATCACTTTGCCTACTAGCATTGCTTCCTCCAGGCCAAGAACCATATTTAGAGACAAAGAAAATTCGATAGCTTGTCCTATATCTTGTTCCATCCACCCACCCTACAGATCTAGTTCCATCATATCAAGATCGAGAAGTAGACCTACCTAATTGACCCAAGTGCACGTGTTGGACCAATTAATTCAGTTTACTCAATAGTTGGAATTGCATCTGTTGATCTATAAGCATTTGAGTAAGCAACAAAGTGAGCATATGCGCCAATTAAACCAATGGAAGCACGGCTAACAGCAGAGTAAGCAACGAGGGTTGTAGTACCTATTGCAAGACCCATTCTAGAGAAATCTCCTCCTCCTCAAGATGCTTGAAAGTTGTGTGTTCCGTCTTGTCGGACTGGAGGTTCTGGATGTGATTTATAACAAAACCCAACTTGGGATCGATGGCCGTTGCAACCTCTATATCTGTGTTGGCAAAAAAAACAGTGCGGGGTATTATGGCTCTGCAGGGGTAGAAGGATGTCTTATGGGAAAGCAATGGTGATATGCTTCCTCCTCTGCAATACGGTGATGATGCACTCTTCTATAGCAGATAGGAGAACCTGCTAAACCCCATTTCCGTACAGGGTTTAAGCTACTTGAGCACTAGTGGAACATGCATGTAATCAATTCATAGTTGTTTAGGGCTTAAGATACTCATCCAATGAACTTCATGGATTTTATCTTGCCTTCCAAATTGCCAACTCGGTTTGATGTTTAGTGACCTAGGGTGGCTTCTTGTAGTGTTTATGCTTTCGCTTTTTAAGTAAAATTTATAGACATTTCAAAAACATGAGGGCAAAGCCTAGGCTTTGAGATTGCTATGTGTTTTTTCTATAGGATGTTTACACTCGTAGTAAAGGATTGCATTACTATGAACAAGAGGCCATGTGAAGTAGTAGCTATTAGTTTAGTAAGTAATGGTTCAATTCGAAACACTAGCAACCATAAGATGGGTTTTCAGTCTTGTAGTAAAGAGTAGCAAGTACAACAATACTTGTATTCCTCCTTGCTAGGGTGTTAACACATGAAAACTCAACTTAACCAAACCATGATTCTGAGCTAAGATGACAAAAGCATGCATCATATGATTACATCGCTACAGATCCCTAACTTCGTATAGAGAAAAAGTATAGCAATCTTATTTCACAATGCATCCTCGAAAGATGAAAGGTTTATTGGTGAAGTTCATAATGTCAAAAGAAATAGTTAACAGTTAGTTTGGTGATAGTGAAGAATGAGGCAAGGTAAGGCCCATCTAGTTAATTCAAAGTTTTGGATTCTCAGGGGTAACAAAATTGATTGCACCTACACAGGTTGGTGCTAAGGTACTAGTGAAACTAATGAGTTACTAGCATAATTCACTAAAACTAGGTTAATGGATTAAAGGTCAATCGATGTTGTGCCTAACACTTTATTTGGTTTATCGATATGAGGTTCCATGCTATGGACTTCTAGAGACCCTCAAGCACCCATAGTAAAGGAAACATTCGAGCAAGGAGCTCCAGGTTCTTTCATTGTAGATTTAGGTAAAGGCACAGAGGTGAAGGTAGAGCCAATGACAAACCAAATACATATAACAAAGATGGTGTTGAGTGGCTATTTGCACCAATGCATACCATTTTTCTTGGGTCTATTCATGATGCATGATGAACAAAAATAACTTATGAATTTAGAGGGACAACAATCTAGAGGGACAATGTGTTGTAACTGATAGTTCTATTCAATCACAGAGATCAATTGGCTTGAGGGTACCAACAATCTTATTACAATATCATCGTCTTAAAGTTATTAGGACAAACTTAATGCGACAAGAAACAAATAACACATGCCTCTTTGAATTGTTGTTTGTTGTTGAATTGTTGTTTAGTAGATCCAAGTGCATCAACACCTGCAACTACAAGGTAAACTTATTGATGCCAACATCATATATTATCTACGTAGGCAAGTAAATTGAAGATTAACTTTTCCTCATCGAGGAAAAAAAATTGTTTGCTTCCCTATTGTAAATATTTGAGGATTTAGAGACAAGTATCGGGGTTTAGCTTGTTTTTATATTGGGCATTTATTTAGATATTTATAGACAAGTATCAGGGGTTTAACTTGTTTTTTGATTGGGCATTTATATAGGGATTTAGAGACAAGTATCAAGGGTTTAGCTTGTTTTTTGATTGGGTAGATGAAATGTCAAATGTAAGTAATGTCATGTATATAGAGGATCACAATGATCCAAGGTGATACTAGGAGCCCAATTAAGTATTAGTCCTAGTCGAGTAGTAGCCCATACATGGTGGATTGGTTTGGAGCAGCTCTGTGGAGAGCAGCCTCTGGTATAGCAGGTAGACAAAATAGAGTAGATATGTTGATATCCTAAGTGAAAACTAGGAATACAACTCTCTCTTTATTTAACTTTGTTAGACGTGTGGCTATCTATCTATACATAGTAATAATTTTTTATAGCTCAGACATAGTGTCTATCGAGGCTGTCAACAATCTATTATTGCTATAAATTTGACACTGAACAATCATCTCCTGAATATTGGAAATCAAAGATCATAACTATAGATAGCACATGACTAACGCGGAGGCACAGTTGATTGTGATTATTGTCCTACAAATTGAATTTCCAAGTATGAAGGCCAATATGAAAGGATCATCAATATGTCCCAAAGCATTAAGCTAAGACAATAAACGAATATTTATTATTACAGGATCTAGTGATTAATGATACAACATCTACAGAGCTTAGTTGGTCTAGAAGGTAAATTAGTTGGTCGATAGGATAAATAGTTACTAACATGCTGAGAATAGGAAGTGATTGTTGTGTACCTTTGGAAGTCGAAATGCGTACAAACTTGTTTAGACTGCCAGTGTGGACATCTAGTGAACATGTTCAATAAAAAACATTCAAGAAAAAAGGTATTGATGATTAGTGTGCTAGATTAATGAAATATTGAATTGCTTTAAAGATGTAATTATTGGACTACAAAGATTATTAGTTGTAGATGGGTTTCTAGGTTTTGTTACTCGAGATTAAATGCTTGGTGAGCCTAGCGGTTCTAGAAAATAGTCTAATTCACCATTATTTCCTAATAAAATTGCACTTTTCGAGGAAGATTGCTCATCGGAGGTACTATCTACTTAACAAGAAAGTGGACCAATGGAAGGTTTACCACATGGAGTAGAGGGCAGAGATTTGTTGCTAGGCTGGGGCAGAGGATCTATGGTTATTAGGCGTCTATTAGGAATCTGAGTTTAGGCAAGAGGGGCCAATAATAGATGTAGTGGGTTTATCCTTACAACACTGCAAATTACAAGTGTGATTGCTCGACGGGGATCTAAAGAATATAGCCTAAGTAATCGATTGCATTTGTTAGTAGTGGGATTTCATCATTTTTTCTAGAAAGGCCATTTTTGCTACTCCGAGTTACTTCTGTGAGGGATGGGTTTGATACCGCAAGGATTATATGTTCCTGTTAGAGACAAGAGCATCCCTTGGTTCTGCATCACCATAGGATCTGAAGATACATAATGAGAAATATGAACATCATATGCTTAGTTTTCGTATACAAAGCCTGGGCCCAAATGAGGAGGAGCATTTAATGTAGTTAACTATGGGAACCATGGAAAGTAAATCTTAGGGTGCAAATACAACCACTGAGAAAATAATAAATATTGTGTTGTGTAGACTTTCATAGCCACTTGTGTTGTCATTTTATTTTTTGGAATGCTCCAAGACTTAATGCAGTTTCATTCCAAAAACTAGATGGACAAGTAATAAAGGCTTCAAGTCTTAATAGTTCTATGCATGATATAACTCAACCTATATAGAAATATGATAAAGTTTCTGAACATTAGTGCAAGGTTTCCATGCTTTCATTTCTACCTTGGACGGTATGTTGCTCTTCTAATCTTATGCTACCAAAGTCACCATGTAGAAGGCCCCTATGTTCATCTTGTACTGGTTGTTTATTTTCCAATACATGGGATAAGGATGAATCTGGCCATGACTGTTGCAATTGATTCCTTACTTCTACCCATACAAATGACAACTCATTACAAGGTGTAGGAGAAGGTGGAAGTGGATGGAGGGAAACTACTTTGTAGAAATTCATAGGAAGATGAAGAATTGAAGGCATTAGCAGATGTATAGTTATGATTTAGAGGCATGTGGTATGCAAAAGAGTTGGGTTTGATTTAATCACTCCATGAATGCCAAGAGCGACTTGAACTTCAACCACTGGGTATTTAGCATAATAGTTTCATCCCACTCAACCTTAGGAAGAAACTGTCTTATTAGTTGTCTTTAAAGAAATATCTTTCAATTACACTGTTCATTATTTTGTATTGTGTTTCAATAACAAATAAAAGTAATAATTAAAAGTATTGGAATGAGGCTTAGTGTTCTCATTGTTATTGCTATGGTGAACATACAACTATTGAACCTTACCTCTTTCTACATGAGATAAGCTTTTTTCACCCTTGTAGCTGGATAAACATGATACCTTAGAAGTATACCCATGGATGAGCAATTCTATAGAGTGTGTAGGATATGATAACAAGCTCAAGTAAACAGAATGGAATAGAGCAGTGTGACTTATGGATAAAGATGAGTCAATACTTATCATAATGAGTATGATATGCAACTTTTTTTTTATAGGTAAATCTCAGCATAACTCATGAAAATTATTATAATACAATTACACATGAACCAATAGCTATGATGTTATGTATAAAAAATTAAAAGTACTGGAATAAATCACCTTATTCATATAAAACCTAATGAAATGGAAGTAAGAAGAGATAAGCTAATTTGTCACTACAAGTATGCTCATAATCAAGGCTAACTGTAACTCATTGCTTCTCCATATCTAACAGGTTGTGAAATCATAAGGAGTAAAGCATGAACATAAAACTGTACTATCTTAGGGATAAAGCTTATAACCACAACTTATATTGGTATAAGTAACCATGATGTTCATAGAGATGTACTTTATATAAGAGATATCCATATTATAGTAGTGTTAATCAACTAACATAGAGACCCAATCCATCTTATATAGTGGTACTTTATAAATAGGATACCCTAATCAAAGTATGAGTTCCATAGCATACTAGAGACTCAACTCTGAACAGTATATTATAATCTCAATAGCTTTGATTACTTGATTACACTAAGTTAGTACTAGTTTTATAGCTACTTACATACGAAATCTATACTAGGATGTAATGTAGTATACTTACCTATTGTGACTCTACTAAGCATTCCTTATTGAACAAGTACTAATAGATACAATAACGTATTCATGATAGAAAAATGATTTATGGTTACAGCGTTGCTTGCTTACAAGGCATGCTAGTAATTCAACCTCATCAATGGGTGTAAGCTATTTATAGAAGTGCTTGTGTTACCAACTCGAACCAATAAGCTTTCCTATATTTGATACATACAAAAGTATTGCACTTATATGTTTTATAACATATAGAGCTATGATGATACTTAGAATAACTGGAAAATAAGCTAGTGTTCAAATCTAGTCATATAAGGTAACAATACTAATGTAACTAAGCTTGATTACGGCTTAATATGATGAAAGCTTCAACCATTAGTGTGCTCATATTATTCAACTTATAGGGTATAGTCTTAATTCCATATACAAAAGCTAGATAGTAACAACCATTGTATCAACATAAACCATGCTTATACTAGTAATCAACGATACTGAAATAATGTGAACAACTTGTATTACAGGTACTCGTTATGAGTAATTACCCCGCATATTACAACTAGTAGTATAAGGGTATCTTGTATCCATTGTGTTTCTAGCTTTCATGCTAGATCAGAGAAGGCTTGGCTAGATCTTTTCAATAGTGCCCAATCCTCATGTCCATTGAATGTTACTTCTTTGGCAATGAAAGCAGGTAGTTCTAAAGAAATGGCGACTCAATTTACCGAGACACTGCTCGAGAGTAGGATTATCATAAACATGCTTCGCAAGATTATGCAGGTCATTCCTAAGATAGCATGATAAGTATGGGATCTTTAGAACAAGCTTAAGGATATTGTCATCTAAAGCAATCCTAAGCATTCTATAGTGCACTGATCAGTCAATGTTAACCCTATTCTAGACCCAGATAGAGTTTGATTCCCTACAGAAATTGTCTACATCATTCTATAAGATTCTAATGCCCCATCGACCGGCCATTGATACTCAGTATAAGATTCTAATGCCCCATCCACTGTTGCCATTGACACTTAGCAGTTTTTTGAAGCAGCATATGAGGAACAACACACAATGAAGAACACTCCTAGCCTTAAGTAAGACATCATACACACAAAAGATGAGAAGTAAGTGGTTTCTAAGATTATTATTGAAGTGCCCCATTGTTCCTATTTTTTTTAAGTCGATAGGGCATCTAGTTTCATGCCTTTATTCCTCCCCCCTAAAAAGGAATTTCTATTTAAGAAAATTGTTCCAAGCTAGTTGACACCTACCGAAAAAGGTGTTCATGTTCTAAAATGCGAGTAACGGGTGTTGAATTTAACATGCAATTGCTAAGCACCTAACTTAGGCTAATCAGGTTAACCAACACAGATGTCATATTTCCTCACTATTCAGTTCTGATAATAAAGTCGATTGCTATTGATGTCACTATTTCCGCTGCCACTGCTGTCGGTCGTTACTACCTCTTCCTCAGTCATCAGCTCCAGTTTGTAACGTTGCCCATCTTGCCAAACATCCACGGCCTTCCAAGAAGTGGGGGATGGGAGTTTGAGAGTTTACCCTAGTCAAATTGCTTCATAGCTGGGGGCTATTGATATGTTGTAGTACCTGGAAATGGATCTGCCTTCTTCGCTACTGCTAATGATGCTTCTATCTTAGCCACTGGTGGTATAGGTGGTGATTATAGATCAGGTGCTTATATATATGCTTCTCATGTGTTTGGGCCTTTATCTGTAACTGTAACTGAATCTAGGGATGGAAGCGATGCTCGTTCATAATAAACTACTGAATCAATAGGAAGATTTGAAACTGGCTATGCTCTATCTAGAAGGTATGTTGCTTCATCAACAACTTAACCATTTCAAGGGGCTTCATTGACATAATATTCACCTCTAGACACCTTTGCTTTGTGTATTGGAAGAAAGTAGTGAGGGATCCTCCTGACTCTCTGTCGAGGGGTAGCAGCACCAAGAATTTCACTAGATCAGTGGTGGAGTAAAATACATTGCCGATTGGAAATCCAGTCAAAAAAGGAAATTTATCTCCTATCCCGTAGCATAGTTTCACCTCCGCCTACAAGTCAGTCCTTCGATTTAGTTCTCCTAAGAGTCGCAACTGGATCTGCATGTAGACATACACCTGTCATCCTTTGCATGCAGACATACACCTGTAATCCTATGCAGGTACCTGCAACATAGAAATTCATACAATTACCTGTGACATAGCCAATGCCAATTCATGCAACTGCCTGCAACCATATATTAATGCTAACATTAGTTCCCTAGTACAAAAAATAAAATAAAAAGAATTGTCTAAACCAGAATAACATATAGTCCAACCTCTTTAGCCTCGAGAAGAGGCCAAATAAGATGGTGAAGTCCCTACCGTAAGACGTTGTTGGTTCAAGATGCACCTATTGAACAAGTAGCATAGAAAGCAAAAACAAAACATGAATATGAAGATAAGATTGTACAAATGTAGAATTTACAGATCGTAATAAGCATATGGGGGTCTCATATGAGGTCTGTTCCAGTATAGGGTGAAAACCTATTGAGACTAATCACATGAATATGAAGATAAGATTGTACAAATGTAGAATTTACAGATAGTAATAAGCATATGGGGGTCTCATATGAGGTCTGTTCCAGTACAGGGTGAAAACCTATTGAGACTAATCACATGAATATGAAGATAAGATTGTACAAATGTAGAATTTACAGATAGTAATAAGCATATGGGGGTCTCATATGAGGTCTGTTCCAGTACAGGGTGAAAACCTATTGAGACTAATCACAATGTGCAAATGTTTATCAGATCGTGCAAATATTTGATAGCTAGCTAGCTTTTATACTTGTAGGCTTGTGATGTATGTTCCACTGCAGATCGTTCTAATGTATGTTTCAGGCATACTTGTAGGTTCATGATGTCTGTTCCACTGTAGGTCGTTTTGATGTCTGTTTCCAGAAAATTGTAGTTTCAAACCAATTTCAATAGCAAAAGTATATGAGTAAAAAGAAAAGCAAGCACTACCAACTTATGTTGAACCAGTTTAAGACATTGATGACCAAGTAATTTTTCATTTATGAGGCGTGACAAGCATCACTTTGCCTACCAGCATTGCTTCCTCCAGGCCAAGAACCATATTTAGAGTCAAAGAAAATTCGATAGCTTGAACTATATCCTGTTCTAGCCACCCACCCTACAGATCTGGTTCCATCATATCAAGATCAAGAAGTAGACCTACCTAATTGACCCAAGTGCACTTGTTGAACCAATTGATTGATTTTACTCAATAGTTGGAATTGCGTCTATTGATCTATAAGCATTTGAGTAAGAAACAAAGTTAGCATATGCGCCAATTAAAGCAATGGAAGCATGACTAACAACAAAGTAAGCAAAGAGGGTTGTAGTAACTATTGTAAGACCCATTCCAGAGCACTCTCCTCCTCCTCAAGATGCTCAGAAGCTATGTTTTCCGTCTTGTCCGACTAGAGGTTCTGGATGTGATTTACAACAAAACCCAACTTGGGATCGATGGCCGTTGTAGTCTCTATAGTTGTGTTGCTAGAAAAAACAATGCGATGTATTATGGCTCTGTAGGGGTAGAAGGATGTCTTATGGGAAAGAAATGGTGATATGCTTCCTCCTCTGCAATATGGTGATGGTGCACTCTTATGTAGCAGATGGGAGCACCTATTAAACCACATTTCCATACAGGGTTTAAGCTACTTGAGCACTAGTGGAACATGTATGCAATCAGTTCATAGTTGTTTAGGGCTCAAGACGCTCATCCAATGAACTTCATGGATTTTATCGTGCCTTTCAAATCACCAACCCAGTTTGATGTTTAGTGACCTAGGGTGGCTTTTTGTAGTGTTTATGCTTTCACTTTTTAAGTAAAATTTATAGACATTTCAAAAACATGAGGCCAAAGCCTAGGTTTTAGGATTGCTATGTGTTTTTTCTACGGGGTGTTTACACCTGTAGTGAAGGGTTGCATTGCTTTGAACAGGAGGCCATGTGAAGTAGCAACGATTGGTTTAGCAAGTAACGGTTCAGTTTGAAACACTAGCAACCATAAGATGGTTTTTCAGTCTTGTAGTCAAGAACAGCAAGTACAACAATACTTGTATTCCTCCTTGCTGGGGTGTTAACACATGAAAACTCAACTTAACTAAACCATGATTCTGAACTAAGATGACAGAAGCATGCATCATATGATTACATCACTGCAGATCCCTAACTTTGTAGAGAGAAAAAGTATAGCAATCGTATTTCACGATGCATCTTCGAAAGATGAAAGGTTTATTGGTGAATTTCATAATGTCAAAAGAAATAGTTAACAATTAGTTTGGTAATAGTGAAGAGTGAGGCAAGGTAAGGCTCATTTAGTTAATTCACAGTTTTGGATTCTTAGAGGAAACAAAATTGATTGCACCCACACAAGTTGGTGTTAAGGTACTAGTGAAACTAATAAGTTACTAGCATAATTCACTAAAACTAGGTTAACTAATTAAAGGTCAATGGATGTTGTGCCTAACACTTTATTTGGTTTATTGATATGAGGTTCCATGCTATGGAATTATAGAGACCCTCAAGCACTCGTACTAAAGGAAAAATTCGAGCAAGCAGCTCCAGGTTCTTTCATTGTAGATTTAGGTAAAGGCATAGAGGTGAAGGTAGAGCCAATAACAAAGTGAGTTCATATTACACAGATGGTGTTTAGTGAATATTTGCACCAGTGCATACTATTTTGCTTGGGTCTATTCATGATGCATGATGAACAAAAGTAACTTGATGAATTCAGAGGGACAACAATTCAGAGGGATAATGTGTTGTAACTGATAGTTCTATTCAATCACAGAGATCAATTGGCTTGAGGGTACCAACAATCTTATTTCACTACCATGGTCTTAAAGTTATTAGGACAAAATTAATGCAACAAGCAATAGATAACACATGCCTCTTTGACTTGTTGTTTGTTGTTGAATTGTTGTTTAGTAGATCCAAATGCATCAACACCTGCAACTACAAGGTAAACTTATCTATGCCAACATCATATATTAACCACATAGGCAAGTAAATTGAAGACTAACTTTTGAGGAAAAAAAATTGTTTTTCTTCCCTATGTAAATATTTGAGGATTTAGAGACAAGTATCGAGATTTATATTGCTTTTAGATTGGGCATTTAGTTAGGTATTTATAGACAAGTATCAAGGGTTTACCTTGTTTTTTGATTGGGCATTTATGTATGGATTTAGAGATAAGGATCAGGGGTTTAACTTGTCTTTTGATTGGGCAGATGAAATGTCAAATGTAAGTAATGTCATGTATATAGAGGATAACAATGATCCAAGGTGATACTAGGAGCCCAATTAAGTATTAGTCCCAGTCAAGTAGCCCACACATAATCGATTGGTTTGGAGGAGCCCTATGGAGAGCAGCCCCTGGCACAAAAAGTAGACCAAATAGAGTAGATATATGATATCCCAAGCGAAAACTAGGAATACAACTCTCTTTTTATTTAACTTTGTTAGATGTGTGGCTATCTATCTATATATAGTAACAATTTTTTATAGCTTAGACATAGTGTCTATTGAGGCTGTCAGCATTCTATTATTGCTATAGATTTGGCAATGAACAATCCTCTCCTAAATATTGGAAATAAAAGATCACAACTACAGATAGCACATTGCTAACACGGAGGCATAGTTGATCGTGATTATTGTCCTACAAATTTAATTTCCAAGTATAAAGGCCAATATGAAATTATCATCAATATGTCCTAAAGCGTTAAGCTAAGACAATAAATGAATATTTATTATTTATAGGATCTAGTGATCTATGATACAACATCTACAGAGATTAGTTTGTCGAGAAGGTAAATTGGTTGGTCCATAGGATAGATAGTTACTAACATGCTGAGAATAGGAAATGATTGTTGTGTACCTTTGGAAGTCGAAATGTGTACTATCTTGTTCAGACCGCTAGTGTGGACATCCATTGAACAGGTTCAGTAAAGGACTTTCAAGAAAAAAGGTATTGATGATTAGTGTGCTAGATTAATGAAATATTGAATTGCTTTAAAGTTGTAATTAATGGACTACAAAGGCTATTAGATGTAGATGGGTTTCTAGGTTTTGTTACATGAGATTAAACGCTTGGTGAGCCTAGCAGTTCTAGAAAACAGTCTAATTGACCATTATTGCCTATTCAAATTTCACTTTTCAAGGAACATTTCTCATCGAAGGTACTATCTCCTTAACAAGAAAGTGGACCAATGGAAGGTTTACCACATGAAGTAGAGAGCAGAGATTTGTTGCTAGGCTAGGCCAGAGGATCTATGGTTGCTAGGCGTCTATTAGGAATTAGAGTTTAGGCCAGAGGGGCCAATAATGGATGTAGCGGGTTTATCCTTACAGCACTGCAAATTACGAATGCGATTGCTCAACAAGGATCTAAAGAATATAGCCTAAGTAATCAATTGCACCTGGTAGTAGTGGAATTTCATCATTTGATTCTGGAAAGGCCAATTTTTCTACTCCAGGTTACTTCTATGAGGGATGGGTTTGAGACCACAAGGATTATTTGTTCCTGTTGGAGACAAGAGCATCCCTTGGTTCTGCCACACCATAGGATCTAAAGATACATAATGAGAAATATGAACATCAGATGCTTAGTTTTCGTATATAGAGGCTAGGCCCAAATGAGAAGGAGCATTTCATGTAGTTAACTATGGGAGCCATGGAAAGTAAATCTTAGGGTGGAAATACAACCACTGAGAAAATAATAAAGATTATGTTGTGTAGACTTTCATAGCTACTCATGTTGTCCATTTAGTTTTTGGAATGCTCCAAGACTTAATGCAATTTCATTCCAAAAACTAGATGGACAAGTAATAAAGGCTTTAAATCTTAAAAGTTCTATGCATGATATAACTCAACCTATATAGAAAAATGATAAAGTTGCCGAACCTGAGTGCAAGGTTTCCATGCTTTCATTTTTACCTTGGATGGTATGTCACTCTTCTAATCTCATGTTACTAAAGTCACCATGCAGAAGGCCCCTATGTTCATCTTGTACAAGTTGTTTATTTTCCAATACAGGGGATAAAGATGAATCTGGCCATGACTGTTGCATGTGATTCCTTACTTCTACTCATACAATGGGAACTAATTGCAAGGTACAGAAGTAGGTGGACATGGATGGAGGGAAACTGATATGTAGAAATCCATAGGAAGATGAAGATTTGAAGGCATTCGCAGATGCGCAGTTATGATTTAGAGGAATGTGGTACGCAAAATAGTTGGGTTTGATTTAATCACTCCATGAGTTGCATGAGCAGGTTCAACTTCAATGATTGGGTCTTTAAAAACTCATCCAATAACAGTTTCAACCCACTCAACCTTAGGAAGAAATTGTTTTACTAGCTGTCTTTAAAGAAATATTTTTCAATTACACTGTTCATTATTCTGTATTGTGTTTCCATAACAAATAAATGTAATAATTAGAAGCATTGGAATCAGGCTTAGTGTTCTCATAGTTATTGCTATAGTGAATATACAACTGTTGAACCTTAGCTCTTTCTACATGATATAAGATTTTGTCACCCTTGTAGCTGGATAAACATGATACCTTAGAAGTATACCCATGGATGAGCAATACTATAGAGTGTGTAGGATATGATAACAAGCTCAAGTAAACAGAATGGAATAGAGCAGTGTGACTTATGGATAAAGATGAGTCAATACTTATCATAATGAGTACAACATGTAACCTGTTTGTTACAAGTAAAGCTTAGCATAACTGATGAAAATTATTATATTACAATTACACATGAACCAATAGCTATGATGTTATGTATAAAAAATAAAAAAGTACTGGAATAAAACACCATCTTCATTTAAAACCCAATGAAATGGAAGCAAGAAGAGATAAGCTAATCTGTCACTACGAGTATGCTCGTAATCAAGGCTAACTGTAACTCGTTGGTTCTCCATATTTAACAGGTTATGAAATCATAAGGAGTAAAGCATGAACATAGAACTGTACTATATTAGGGATAAATCTTATAACCATAGCTTATACTGGTATAAGTAACCATGGTGTTGATAGAGATGTACTTTGTATAAGAGATATCCGTATTATAGCAGTGTTAATCAGCTAACATAGAGACCTAATCCATATTATATAACGATACTTTATAAACAGGATACCCTAATAAAAGTATGAGTTCAATAGCAGACTAGAGACTTAGCTCTGAACAGTATATTATAATCTCAATAGCTTTGATTACTTGATTAATAAGTTAGTAATAGTATTCTAGCTACTTACATATGACATCTATACTAAGATGTAATGTAGTATACTTACCTATTGTGACTCTACTAAGCATTATTTATTGAACAAGTACTAATAGATACAACATCGTATTCATGATAGAAACATCATATATGGTTACATTGTTGCTTTCTCACGAGGCATGTTAGTAATTCAACGTCATCAGTGGGTGTAAGCTGATTATAGAAGTGCTTGTGTTACCAGCTTGAACCAGTAAGCTTTCCTGTATTTGATACATATTAAAGTATTGCAATTATATGTTTTATAATGTATAGAGCTATAATGATACTTAGAATAACGGTTAAATATGCTAGTGTTCAAATATGGTCATATAAGGTAACGATATTAAGGTAACTAAGCTTGATTATGGCTTAATACGATGAAAGCTTCAACCATTAGTGTGCTCATACTATTCAGCTTATAGGATATAGTCTTAATTCCATATACAATAGCTAGATAGTAACAACCATGTATCAACTTAAACCATGCTTATACTAGTAATCAACGATATTGAAATAATGTAAGCAACTTGTATTACATTTACTCATTATGAGTAATCACCCCGTATATTACAACTAGTAGTATAAGGGTATCTTATATCCATTGTGTTCTAGCTTTCATGCTAGATCAGAGAAGGCTTGGCTAGATCTTTCAACACTGCCCAATCCTCATCTCCATTAAATGTCACTCCTTTGGCAATGAAAGTAGGTAGTTCTAAAGAAATGGCGACTCAATTTACCTAGACACTCCTCGAGAGCATGATTACCAGAAAAATGCTTCAGAAGATTATGCAAGTCATTCTTGAGATAGCAGGATAAGTATGGGATCTTTAGAACAAGTTGAGGGATATCATCATCTAAAGAAATCCTAAACATTCTATAGGGCACTGATTAGTCAATGTTAACCCTGTTCTAGACCTAGATAGAGTTTGATTCCCTACAGAAGGAGACTGCATCATTCTACAAGACTCTAATGCCCCATCCATTTGCGCCATCAACACTCAGTAGAAGATTCTAATGCCCCATCCACTAGTGCCATTGACACTTAGTAGTTTTTTGAAGCAACATATGAGGAACAACACACAGTGAAGCATAGTGCTAGCCCTAAGCAAGACATCATACACACAAAAGATGATGATCCAGAGAAATGCAGACAAGGAATTCCCACATCAAAATTCTCCATTGACACTGTCAATCTACACATGTACATGGGAAACATTTGAGCAGTAAGGGGTTTCTAAGAGTACTATTGAAGTGCCCCATCGTCCCTATTTTTTTTAAGTTGAGAGGGCATCTAGTTTCATGCCTTTATTCCTCCCCCCTAAAAAGGAATTTCTATTTAAGAAAATTGTTCCAAGCTGATTGACACCTACCCAAAAAGGCGTTCATGTTTTCAAATGAAAATAATGGGTGTTGAATTTACCATGCAATTGCTAAGCACCTAACTCAAGCTAACCAGGTTAACCAACACAGATGTCATAGGTTCCCAAACAGATGTCATATTTTCTCACTGTTCAGTTCTGATAATAAAGTTGGTTACTACTGATGTCACTGTTTCTGCTGACACAACTGTCAGTTGCTACTACCATTCCCTTAGCCATTGGCTCTAGTTTGTAATGCTGCCCATCCTATCAATCATCCATGACCTTCCAATCAGTATGGGATGGGAGTTTGAGAGTGTACCCTAGTCAAATTTCTTCGTAGTTGGGGGCAATTGATATGTTCTAGTACCCAGAAATGGATCTGCCTTCTTCACTATTGCTAATGATGCTTCTATCTTAGCCACTGGTAGTATAGATGGTGCTTATAGCTCAAGTGCTTCTATTTATGCTTCTCATGTGTTTGGGACTTTATCTGTAACTGTAACTGGATCTAGGGATGGAAGGGATGCTCGTTCAGAAAAAACTACTGAATTGACAAGAGGATCTGAAACTGGCTATGCTCTAGCTAGAAGGTATGTTGCTTCATTAAAGACTTAACCATTTAAAAGGGCTTCATTGACATAATATTCACCTCTAGACACCTCTACTCTGGGTATCGGAAGAAAGTAGTGAGGGTTCCCCCTGACTCTCTGTCGAGGGGATAGCAGCACCAATAATTTCAGTAGATTAGCGGTGGAGTAAAAGAAATTTCCAATTGGAAAGCCAGTCAGAAAAGAAAATCTATCTCCTATCCTGTAGCATAGTTTAACCTACGCCTACAAGTCAGTCCTTTGATTCAATTCTAGGAAGAGTCGCAGAGCATCCATCCATCCACCTGGATCTGCAGGCAGACATACACCTGTAATCCTATGCAGGTACCTACAACATAGCCGATTCATACATCTGTAAGCCTATGCAGGTACCTGTGACATAGCCAATGCCAATTCATGCAACTGCTTGCAACCATAAATTAATGTTAACATTCGTTCCCTAGTACAAAAAAAAAAAAAAAAATGAACTGTCTAAACTAGAATAACATATAGTCCAACCTCTTCGACCTCGGGAGGAGGCCAAATAAGACAGTGAAGTTGAATAAGAAAGGAAATAAGAAATATGAAAAGAAAAAACTTCGAAAACTAATGACCAACTAATGTTAAATGTCATCAAACTGATTACTATAGTCTACTCATGTTGTCCATTCAGTTTTGGGAATGCTCCAAGATTTAATGCAGTTTCATTCCAAAAACTAGATGGACAAGTAATAAAGGCTTCAAGTTTTAAAAGTTCTATGCATGATATAACTCAACCTATATAGAAAAATGATAAAGTTGTCGAACCTGAGTGCAAGGTTTCCATGCTTTCATTTCTACCTTGGATGGTATGTCACTCTTCTAATCTCATGTTACGAAAGTCACCATGCAGAAGGCCCCTATGTTCATCTTTTACCAGTTGTTTATTTTCCAGTACAGGGGATAATGATGAATCTGGTCATGACTGTTGCAAGTGATTCCTTACTTCTACCCATACAAATGAGAATTGATTGCAAGGTGCAGGAGTAGGTGGAAGTGGACGGAGGGAAACTAATCTGTAGAAATCCATAGGAAGATGAAGAATTGAAGGTGATAGCAGATGTGTAGTTATGATTTAGAGGCATGTGGTATGCAAAAGAGTTGGGTTTGATTTAATCACTCCATGAATGCCAGGAGCAGGTTCAACTTCAACCATTGGGTCTTTAAAAACTCATCCAATAATAGTTTCAACCCACTCAACCTTATGAAGAAACTGTTCTATTAGCTGTCATTATAGAAATATCTTTCAATTACATTGTTCATCATTTTGTATTGTGTTTCCATAACAAATAAATGTAATAATTAGAAGTATTGGAATCAGGCTTAGTGTTCTCATAGTTATTGCTATAGTGAACATACAACCATTGAACCTTAGCTCTTTCTACATGATATAAGATTTTGTCACCCTTGTAGCTGGATAAACCTGATACCTTAGAAGTATACCCATGGATGAGCAATACTATAGAGTGTGTAGGATATGATAAGAAGCTCAAGTAAACAAAATGGAATAGAGCAATGTGACTTATGGATAAAGATGAGTCAATACTTATCATAATGATTACAACATGTAACCTGTTTGTTACAGGTAAAGCTTAGCATAACTGATGAAAATTATTATATTACGATTACACATGAACCAATAGCTATGATGTTATGTATAAAAAATCAAAAAGTACTGGAATAAAACACCTTATTCATATAAAACCCAATGAAATAGAAGTAAGAAGAGATAAGCTAATCTGTCATTACAAGTATGCTCGTAATCAAGGCTAACTGTAACTCATTGCTTCTCCATATCTAACAGGATATGAAATCATAAGGAGTAAAGCATGAACATAGAACTATACTATCTTAGGGATAAAGCTTATAACCACAACTTATATTGGTATAAGTAACCATGGTGTTCATAGAGATGTACTTTATATAAGAGATATCCATATTATAGAAGTGTCAATCAACTAACATAGAGATCGAATCCATCTTATATAGTAGTCCTTTATAAACAGGATACCCTAATCAAAGTATGAGTTCCATAGCAAACTAGAGACTCAACTATGAACAATATATTATAATCTCAATTGCTTTGATTACTTGATTACGGTAAGTTAGTACTAGTATTCTAGCTGCTTACATACGACATCTATACTAAGACGTAATGTAGTATACTTACCTATTGTGACTCTACTAAGCATTACTTATTGAACAAGTACTAATAGATACGACATCGTATTCATGATAGAAACATCATATATGGTTACAGTGTTGCTTTCACACGAGGCATGCTATTAATTCAACCTCATCAATGGGTGTAAGCTATTTATAGAAGTGCTTGTGTTACCAACTTGAACCAGTAAGCTTTCCTGTATTTGATACATATAAAAATATTGCACTTACATGTTTTATAACGTATAGAGCTATGCTAATACTTAGAATAAAGGGTAAATAAGCTAGTGTTCAAATCTGGTCATATAAGGTAACAATATTAAGGTAACTAAGCTTGATGATGACTTAATATGATGAAAGATTCAACCATTAGTGTGCTCATACTATTCAACTTATAGGGTATAGTCTTAATTCCATATACAAAAGCTAGATAGTAACAACCATGTATCAACTTAAACCATGCTTATACTAGTAATCAACGATATTGAAATAATGTAAGCAACTTGTATTACAGGTACTCATTATGAGTAATTACCCTGTATATTACAACTAGTAGTATAAGGGTATCTTGTATCCACTGTGTTTCCAGCTTTCATGCTAGATCAGAGAAGGGTTGGCTAGATCTTTTCAACAGTGCCCAATCCTCATCGCCATTGAATGTCACTCCTTTGGTAATGAAAGCAGGTAGTTCTAAAGAAATGGCGACTCAATTTACTGAGATACTACTCGAGAGCAGGATTACTAGAAACATGCTTCACAAGATTATGCATATCGTTCCCGAGATAGTAGAATAAGTATGGGACCTTTAGAACAAGTTGAGGGATATCATCATCTAAAGAAATCCTAAGCATTCTATAGTGAACTGATCAGTCAATGTTAACCCTATTCTAGACCTACATAGAGTTTGATTCCCTATAGAAGGTGACTACATCATTCTACAAGACTCTAATGCCCCATCCACTGGTGTCATTGACACTCAACAAAATATTCTAATGCCCCATCCACCAACGCCATCAACACTCAACAGCTTTTTGAAGCAGCATATGATGAACAGCACAGAGTGAAGCACACTCCTAGCCATCAGGAAGACATCATACACACAAAAGATGACGATCCAGAGAAGTGCAGACAAGGAATTCTCGCATATAACTTTCCCGTTGACACTTTCAATCTGCACATGTACATGGGAAACATTTGAGTAGTAAGGGGTTTCTAAGATTACTATTGAAGTGTTGCATCATTCTTATTTTTTTTAATTTGAGAGGGCATATAGTTTCATGCCTTTATTCCTCCCCCCTAAAAAGGCATTTCTATTTAAGAAAATTGTTCCAAGCTGATTCACACCTGCCCAAAAGGTGTTCATTTTCTAAAATGCGAGTAATGAGTGTTGAATTTACCATGTAATAGCTAAGCACCTAACTCAAGCTAACCAGGTTAACCAGCACAAATGTCATAGGTTCCCAAACATATGTCATACTTGCTCACTATTCAGTTCTAATAATAAAGTTGGTTGCTACTGATGTCACTATTTCTGTTGCCATTGTTCTCGGTCGCTACTACCATTTCCTGAGCCATCAGCTCCAGTCATTAACGTTGTCCATCCTATCAAACATTCATGGCTTTTCAAGCAATAGGGGATGGGAGTTTGAGATTTTACCCTAGTCAAATTGCTTTGTAGCTTGGGGATATTGATATGTTGTAGTACCTGGAAATGGATCTAACTTCTTTGTTGCTGCTAATTATGCTTCTATCTTAGCCACTGGTGGTATAGGTGGTGCTTATAGCTTAGGTTCTTCCATATATTCTTCTCATGTGTTTGGGCCTTTATCTGTAATTATAACTAGATCTAGGGATGGAAGGGATGCTCGTTCAGAATAAACTACTGCATCGACAGGAGGATCTGAAACTGGCTATGCTCTAGCTGCAAGGTATGTTGCTTCATCAAAAACTTTACCATTTCAAGGGGCTTCATCGACATAATCTTCACCTCTAGACACCTCTGCTCTAGGTATCGAAAGAAAGTAGTGAGGGATCCTCTTGACTATCTATCGAGGGGGTAGCAGCACCAAGAATTTCAGTAGATCAACAATGGGGTAAAAGACATTTCTGATTGGAAAGCCAGTCAGAAAAGGAAATCTATCTCCTATCTTGTAGCATAGTTTCACCTACACCTACAAGTCAGTCCTTCGATTCAGTTCCAGGAAGAGTCACAGAGCATCCATCCATCCACCTGGATCTGCATGCAAACATACACATGTAATCCTCTACATGCAAACATACACCTGTAGTCCTATGTAGGTACCTATGACATAGCCAATTCATACACCTACAATCCTATGCAGGTACCTGCGACATAGCCAATTCATGCAATTACCTACGACATAGCCAATGCCAATTAATGCAACTACCTGCAACCATAAATTAATGTTAACATTAGTTCCCTCATACAAAAAAATAAAAAAATGAACTGTCTAAACCAGAATAACATATAGTCCAACCTCTTCAGCCTCGAGAAGAGGCCAAATAAAACAGTGAAGTTGAATAGGAAGGGAAATAAAAATATGAAAAAAAAACTTCGAAAACTAATGAACAACTAATGTTAAATTCCATCAAACCAATTACTAACTTCCCATGCTATTACCAGATGGCAGTGACTAATAATAAGATAAAAAGCCATCAAAACTTTATCCAAATTTCTCATCGTTGGATGATCATTGTACACTCATTTAGTAATAATAATAAAAAATGTCTTAAAACTTTTAAGAGTCAATTGGTTATTCAAAGTACTTTTATTTCATTATAAAAAAAATTATATTATTAATAAATTTACTATTTTTAATATTTAAAAAAATTAATTATAATTTTTTTATTAAATAAATAATACATAAATAATTTTCTAAATTATTATATATTATATATATATATATATATATATATATATATATATATATATATATATATATATTTAATTAAACTTTAGTATATATTTTAATTGGTATTCTAATTTATAGATAAAATAACTTTTTCCTTTATCTAGTGATACAATATCAAGCATTATTTTGTTATTTAAAATACTTTTAAAATATATAAATGAACACTTGAATTCTGTTTACATTTTTAAAAATATCTATAAGAATCTGGTTAAATTAATTAAAAAAAAATGCACTCAAAAAAACTATTTCATATATAAAGTAGACCACTTTTTTAACACACGAATGTGGAAAGCATCATGCCTTCTCATAACATAAAAATGTTGTGGGCACGTGTTAAATTAACTCATAACATACCGATTGTGGAATAGGGGAACTAGGATTTGAAATAGAGGGCGACATCAGCAATCTGGTAACCATGGAGGGATAAGGAGGAGGGAGCTCTACTCCCCCCTACAGTAACGTTGTCTTGAACGAAGGTGGAGGGACAAGTCTGAGTAAGAAGAAAAACTCCAAGGAGAATGAGACAAGAATCACTAAGAATCAAGTGCTGGAAGGTAGCAGACTCTAGGACGAGAAAGGGACCCATGAGGAGGCTAGGGAAGAACTGACAGAAGGAGACAGAGGTCAGAGGATGGAAAGTAGAGCTCCAATGAGACCTTGCAAGCCCAAGAATATCATCAAACCACGGGTGGTCCTTAGTGATCCGGCTCTGTAGGAGCATAGAGATCACATGTCTACCTATGCAGTCATATGTAAGTTCATGGGCATCTGGCCCACGGAGAAAGCACTATACACTTGGATAAGAAACACCTAGAAACTGAAAGGAGATATAACTATTCATCTGGGTTCTAAGGGTTTCTTCATTGTGCTTTTTAAGAACTTCGAGGATAAAGACAGAATATTCGAAGGAGGACCCTACTTCTTTGCTGTCGTGGCTCTCTACATGCGACCTTGGACAATGAAATTTGTGCTAGAGCGAGAAATGTTCACTTCGGTCCTGGTATGGATTAGACTATATTCCTTACCTTTAGATTACTGGCTACCTGAATCCTTAAAAGCTATAGGCAATAAAATAGGTCATTTTATAAAAATTTCAAAGGCTACTTGTGTCAAAAATACACTTCCTTTGCGCGCATATTCGTTGAAATGGATTTTATCGAGAGAACTCCCAGATGAGGTCATCCTAGAGGTTTATGATGAGGAATGGATCCAAGTAGTCGACAATGAACACATCTCGTTCAAATGCCGCAAATGTCATGAACATGGGAATCTCTTTAGAGACTGCCCTCTCAACAAAAGAGAGAATAATCAGAAAGGCAACATTGGTAAAGACACTGGGGGTTTCACCAAGGTGGCAGGCAAGGGGAAAGGAGGGGGGGAAAGCACTAAAAAAAAAAACTCAATGAGTATAACCTACCAAGTCACAACAGTTTTGGGACTCTAGAAGAGGAAGGGGAAGAAAATGAAAAAAGTAGAGATAAGGAGAAAACCTCAATAGAAAGGGAAAGAGAAGATAATATGGACATAATACAGGATGACAAGGAAAGAAAGGAGGACCCACAAACCAATATAGGACTTGGAGAAGACCAGGATATGACCTCCAGTGAAGTAGGAATGGAAGACCAAGAACTACACGAGATCCTTGAGAGGGAGAACTTGGAACTTGAACAGTTTCTAGAACAGGGCACAAAAAAAGGGATTGAATCCCTATCACAAGAGCAATTTGACAGAGTACAACAACTCTTCCTAAATAGATCCAAAAAAAGGCTGCTAGAATCAAAAGGCACTATGATTGCCAGGAGAATAAAGGGGTCAAACAAATGGAGATCTCACCACGATGCTCCACCAAAAATCTAGGCAAAAAAAGAGGAAGAAGAAGACAGAATGATCTCTTATCAGAATGCGGGAAACTCTTGATTAATTTAGGTAAGATGAAAGATCTTACCAGTTACTCTTTTACAAATACCTCATTATGAAGCTCATAAACTGGAACATCAGTGGGTTAGGAAACAAGAGAAAGCAAAGAAAGCTTAGCAATGGAATAAAAGAAGAAAAACTAGATATGGTTTTCATACAAGAAACCAAATGTTCAGTAGAAAAGATACGGGACCTTCACAACAAATGGCTCAACAACTATGAGCACCTGGAGGTCAAATCCAACAACACAGTGGGCGGAATTCTTACCCTTTGGAACCCTAAAAAAATAGAGATGACAAATGTAGAATCTTCCAGAAATCATCTCTCTAGTATTAATCAACCTCTGGGGGACAAAGATTGTTACTTGACTACTAATGTCTATGGTCCTCAATTGCTTGAAGACAAACTAAGACTACTCACCACACTAGAGAATCTAAGAGGAAGACATCCTAGCATCCCCTAGATTTTGGGGGGGACTTCAATATGATCAAATCACTTTCAAAAAAAAAGGAGGAAGCAGAATGTTGGGGCGAGACTCACTCACATTCCAAAACTTCTTAGACAACATGAAACTGGTGAGCATGGAGACTATAAATGGCATCTTCACTTGGAATAACAAGAGAGGAGGATCTGCCCAAGTTGCTTCAAACCTAGACCACTTCTTAGTTTTGGAGGATCTCCTTCTTTTGGATCACTCCATGATAGCTTGGATTCTTCCTTTTGGGGTGTCGGATCACTGGCTTGTGCAGTTGGAAGCTTCTTACATTAGAACCCCATGAAATAGACCTTTCAGGTTTGAAAATGCTTGGCTCACTCATCCAAACTTCTCCAGTACAGTAGTAAGTGATGGGTGGAATACATTCCCATTCAGGGCTCAAAAATGTTCATCCTGCATCAGCGCCTTAAACATATCAAACAAAAGCTTAAAGAATGGAACCGAAAAGAGTTTGGTAACATTTTTAGAGCCAAGAAAGAGGTGGAAAGAATTTACAAGAAATCAATCAAATTCTCATCCAGGAAGGATTCACTGAGGAGAGGAAGGTAGTGGCAGACTCTTTACAATGGGAATGGGATAATAGATGTCAATAGGAGGAGATCTTCTGGAAACAAAAATCTAGAGTGAAGTGGATTAAAGAAGGGGAGAGAAACACTAGATTCTTCCATAAATCCACAATGAACACAAGGCTCATAACAATATCACGAAGCTACTGGATCTACAAGGTAAGGAGTTAAAGACTCATAAGGAGATGGAATTGGTGCTCCTCCAAGACTTCAAAAGCATAGCAAGGGAAACCTTGACTGATAGATCACACTCTATCAAGAACTTCACCAAGAATATTCCCAAGTTGGTGACTAGGGAAGACAACTACAATCTTAATAGAATAGTAACGGAGAAAGAGGTCAAAGAAGTGATCAAAGAGATGCATAACGGGATAGCTCCAGGTCTGGATGGTTTCAATATAGATTTCTTCAAAACGTACTGGGAAACAATCAAAGAAGACATTCTTGATGTGGTAGAGGACTCGAGAACATCAAGAAAAGTTCTCAGAGCACTTAATGAATCTTTTATATCTCTTATACCTAAACAATAAAAGGCAATGACTCCAAATAAATTTAGACCAATAGCTCTTTGCAATGTGGTGTACAAAATCATCTCCAAAGTTATCACTAATAGACGCAAACCTCTTCTACCATCACTAGTTTTAGAGGAGCAGACTGGGTATGTGGAGGGAAGACAAATCGTCAACAACATCATCCAAGCCATGAAGTGGTCCATTCCCTCAAGACCTATAAGCAAGTAGGTATGATAATACAATTGGACATAGTGAAGGCCTATGATAAAATTAGCTGGAAATACATAAAATAAATCCTTAAAGCTTATGGCTTTGACTTCAATTGGATAAAATAGGTCATGGCACTGGTCAACTCTTCTAGTTGCTCTATCCTTCTTAATGGCTCACCTTCCAATACTTTCAGGCCTTCATGAGGCCTTGGGCAAGGTGATCTCTCCCCTTTCCTTTTCATTCTCATGATGGAAGGATTGGGTAGATCGATCAACGCTGCCAAGGATGAAGGAAGAATCAAGGGGCTAAAACTGACTCAGAATGGGGAGGCATTGACGCATCAACAATTTGTGGATAACACAATGTTGCAAGGCATACCCTCTGTAACGGAAGCCAAAGCCTTTAAGCATATTTTGAATGACTTCGCCCTTGCTACAAGCACAGAGGTAAGCCTTTCAAAATCCAAAGTTTTCTTTTTCAATACGAACATCTCAATCCAAAAACATCTCTCCAAAATTATTGGGTTTCAACGAGAGAATCTTCCCTCTAAATATTTGGGTATGCCTCTGATTGACAAGCCTCTGAATAAGGTAGTTTGGGAGGCAGTCACAAATAAGCATAAGGACAAGGTCAATAACTAGACTCATATATCCTTAAATTTAGTAGGAAGACTAGTTCTTACTAAGGCGGTACTCCAGACCATTCCAATCTTCATGTTCTCTGCCCTTCTAGTACCCAAAGGAGTTTTACAGTAGATCAGGAACATCCAGAGAAACTTCATTGGGGTAAAGGGGAAGAGAAGAAGAAATAGGCCCTGGTAGTGTGGGATAAACTATGTAAACCCAAAACCCATGGAGGTTTAGGTCTTCACGACCCAGACTCCCTGAGCAAGGTCCTGGGGGCAAAACTTTGGTGGAGATGGATAAAAGAGTCCAACAATCCTTGGGCCAAGTTATGGAAACAAAAGTATGCAACAGATTGGCAGGAAAAGGACCACATCCATATGTTAGAGCACATCAGGGGTTCTCATATTTTGAACAATGCATAGGAAAACAAAACTTTAATTCACAATCATATCTTCTAGGAGATTATAAATGGGAACCTGGCCTAGTTTTGGGAGGACAACTGGTAGTAGGAACAAAATCTTTGCATAGACAATCTAGACATCATAAAAATTGATACCCTTAGTAAGGGGATTAAGAAAGTAAATGACTTTTGGGACCAGTCCAAAAGGGAAAGGAAATGGAGATTATAGAGAGTACCATCTTATAGTGCATAAACCCCTTTGGGAACTCAAGCAAAAATTTTGGAAAGGATACTAGAAAAGAGATAGATTATGACCTTAACTTCGGATGATATTCTCAAGTGGGGCAGAAATAACGAAGGTAATTTCAACCTCAGAGAAGCCAAAAGAATAATCACATGATTTGACTATTCAAATGCTGACAAGAGTTGGGGAAACATTTGGAGCAATCCTCACTGGACGAAAATCAAAATGTTCATATGGCTAGTTCTACATAAAAAAATTATAACCTGGGAAAATCTTAGAAAAAGAGGTTTTGTAGGGCCATCTAAGTGTCACTTATGTGGTCTTCAGGAGGAGACCACAGGTCACCTTCTCAGCTCTTGTGAGTTTACATCCTCCATCTAGAACTGGGTAGCCTCTATCTTCAACCAAATAGATAGAAAGGAAAATGACATCACGAGAACTTTAAGGAATTGGAGGAAAGACTTCTCGGAAAATGAAACGGTCAATGTGGCTTGGTCATTGATCCCAGGCTTCTTGATCTGGGACATGTGGAAAGAATGCAACAATAGAATCTTCAAAAACAAATCCAGCTCTACTCAAGGTATTGTGGTTCAGATTCTTAATCAACTCAGAGAAGCGGTTAAAGTCTTCATGAAGCAACCTCTCGAGAAACCCTGTTCCTAGAGACATCCTTATTATTCAACAACTAGGTCTTCAGGCTTATGATACAACAAACACCAACAAGAAATTAAGGAAAAGGATAGAAAACAAAGCTTTCTGGTAACCTCCCCCTCATGGCTTTTTGAAACTAAACATTCATGGAGCTTCAAAAGGGAACCCAAGGAATGCTGGTTATGGCGGAGCCATTAGAAATGCAGAGGGCAACATCCAAATTATCTTTTATAGTCATTTGCGGAGGGCCACCAACAATATGGCGGAACTCATGGCCATTGAACAAGGCTTAGAAATCCTAATAGACTACAATCTACCCAACACAATTATAGAGGCAGACTCAGAATTAATGATCAACTCAATTAAAAGAATAAACACTGGCTCAGCACCAGATAAAGTTTCAAGGAACTGGAGGCTATCGCAAGTGCTTCATAGAGTCCAATCTCACCTCAGAATACTTAAGACTTTGGGCTTTGTTCATGTGCGAAGAGAAGCCAACACAGTGGCGGACAGACTAGCCAATGAATGAGTGATATTCACACAAGAAAAAAAGTGCCTAGTTTGGGAGACTGTACAAATTGGACAGCTTCGCGATGACTGTAGTACTATGGCTCGTGAAGATAGGGAACATTACCAAATTTCCAAAGGAAATAAATTAACAGAAATCACAGATGACGAAAGTTAAAGGAACAAATGATAGACGGGCTAAGTTCTGGGCCTTATGCAAGAAAAGAGGACAAAGGAACAACAGGAAGATTAGTAAGACAGGAAAACCAAAAATAGGATCCAGGGCTTCTTCTTAGAGAAAGGGGGTTTGGCGGACATTACCAGAATTATCGAAAGAGGTTATACCAGAAAGTCTTCGACACCACAAAAGGTGGTACTCGAAGCCCTTGGAAGAGTGCGAATCATGCCTTCATAGACCAGGTTCATTCGATGCAACTCTGAAACACAGAATCAGGTTCAGCCGTCAGATCAGGTGGGAGGAGTTCTAGGGTGAAGAAAGATTGGGCTTGTTGGTGGTGGGACCAGAGCAGTTTTGCTACAGTAACCCTGGTTATTGGGCAGATCCATGTACTTAAGTGTCTTTTAAGAAATGGACGTGATGCCATTGATCATGCTACACGTGGCTCCAGACTCAAAGGTAATACCGCCTATATCACGTGAGTAATGAGTGTGCATGTTGTTCACGTGATATTATTCACCGCCATTGGATCAGGTGGAAATAGATCGAGGGCTGAGATTGATAGGGCTAGTTGGTGGTGGAACCAAGATGGTGTGGCCATTGTTTCCCTCATTATCGGGCATCAAACTAACCACAATCGGGCGCACAAATAAGCCAATGACCAAGTGAAAAAGGTTTCCATGATGGGAGATTGTCGGCTAAGATTTACAGAGATATTTTTACATCTTAGGGCGATTCTCCTTCGCTTCGTGGTTTGTAATTTGAGTGCACATGTGACAATAGCTTACATGTATAGTATTTAACTTTTTTTTGTTGATATAGTTGAATGGAAGGTCCGATTGTTGCCTGAGCAAAAAAAATAAAATAAAAATGTTGTGGGCTATGAATTGAGTAGAGATGCTTTCCTAAGTAAAATAGACTACCTTGTTTTTAGGTATTATTTTTAAGGGAGTTTATTTCTTCATATTTATTCAACATAAATATAAAGATAATTTTAAAAAATGCATGTTCTATATTTAAATTATTCATCGATATTATATTGTTGAATATTATTAATATTGATATTATAATGTATTAATATTTTAAATTATTAAAAAAGGAAATCATTATAATATAGAATATTAAAATAAATAAATAAATAAATAATTACATATGGTTAAATATCATATTAAACTAAGTATTTTTTAAGCAAACTTTTTTTGTAGAAATCACATAAGAGAAATTTTTGGCCAACACCTTTTGAACCAACAAGTGTGGTTCATCATCACGACCGGTTTGAAATGCGTTGGACAAAAATTTCTCTTATGTGATTTCTACTGAAAGACTTTGCTTAATTCATTATGGATCACAGAAGCTTGAATACAAAAAATAACTATTTCTTCTTATGGCTTGTAAGCATTTCTTCTTATTGCTCGTAAAGATTTATTGTCTGAAAGGGAAAAAATGACAAATAGTTTTTTGGGTTACAAATTGCCACGTTAAAAAAATTTACAATAAAAAGGCAATGCCCTATGCAATATAGCGAGGATCTATTTGATAAACTTAAGAGCACCAATTATTTTGACAAAATAGATATCATCCTTAGTTATCATTAGTTTCATATGAAGTTAAGTGATGCTAAACGACCTACAAAATTAAAATTGGCCTAGCTTGTGATGTGAATTGGTCTCACTGTCACTAATAATAATAATATTTATGTAACTTATCAATGACATTTTCAAATCGTATATGTGATGCTTATCATATATGGGCTGCTTTAATGTGATATATCTTAATTGTATTCTTATTTCTTACTCGATAAAGAAGGTTTATATTGAACATGTACACATTATCATTGATTTATTTTTCATTAATCAATTGTAAGTAGAGCTCCATAATTCATATTTTGGTTGAACTTCTATCACATACTTGGCGTTTCTTATTGATCAATTTTATCTTATTGTAGATCTAAAATGAGTTGGTGTTCTCACTTAAAGCTAAATTCCTACATCTAAATATGCACTGAAAAATTTCCTTGGTGCCCCAATTAATACCAAAAATTCAAGTAATTCTCTCACCTTGTATGCTTTGCATTAATGCTCTAAGATAAAATATTTTAGTTGGTTATCAATAAATCAACAAAAGTTTGAGGTACGAAAGGAAAAGTTGTGTGTTTAACTTGTGCCCAAACTTCTAGATTAAATGTCATCTTATCACAAGGGAGATTCCATCACATACCATTCAAAGAACCTTTCTTCATTGATTTTATTTTGGAGAATTATTCCAATTTTATTTTGGAGAATTCTCTAGAAACTACTTGGTTCGAAATGTTTTATAGCAAAGCATTCCATCTTGAAAAAGATCAAGTTGAAGTCATCAACTACACCTTAGTCTATTTTATATAAATCGGTTCAATTTCAATAAACATCGAGACACTTACCTTTATATTAGCCACCAAAACTATAAATAAGAAATTCACTCATCCACCAACCATTCTCGATGGATTCCAAAATCTTGCCCCTTATGAATTAATAATTACTTTACCTCCAACATTGTCTTCCCATATGGTTTCATTGTAGAAATATGCTTCCACAACTATGCAATGTACAAAAAAAGTAATTCACCATGTTCACATCATGTTGTTATATTCCCATAAGCAACAAGCCTGAGGTAACTCCTTAAAGAGTGTCTTCTCCTTTGTATTTGCATTATTTCCATTCTAGACAAAAGAGAGCAGGAACAAATCACCTTCCAACTGGGTTTTCTCCTAAAAGTGATCCCCAAAGCATTTATTGATGTTAATTGTGATTGGTGTGTGTTTTTATTTCACTTTTCTCTATTTTCCATATTTTATCTATTACACGCATTAGAAACAAAATTAGTAATAACATGCCTAGAATATAAATAAATTAACAGTTCATCGATTTTAGTTTATTTTAATACATTTGTTGTGATGAGATATCAAGTGGAATATCCATGGTAGTTTATAGATTACTATCTCTCTAATCCTAGATATCATATTTTATATTTTTAATTAGTTTACATTGGATGAAATGCTCAATGAATATAATAGACATAGTTTTATATTAAATATACCTAACAACTAGCCAAGGTTTTGTTCTCACATGCAAAAGAAAATAATTAGAGACTTACAACTATCACTATAACAAAATTTACAAGTTTACACTAAAGATGAAGACGTATCAATTTCAAACAAAGAAGACAAAATAAATAAGAAAAATAAAGACAAATTTAACTTTATGCCCTTCTTCGTAGTAAATTAATCCACATTTTGTTTGTTACAACAAGTACACGATAGCCATAATGTATGACACTCAATCATTAAATTAGTTGATATGAGACACAATTGTGGCTCTCTTACCATGTGTTCTAAAGAAATATAATGGATAGAACATATATTTGTTCTTGGAAAGATAATTTGATAGATTTATATAGGTGTAGACAAAAAAGGGACAAGTTTACTACACTATGACCATGCAAAAGTTACATGTGATGCATGTGGAAATTAAAATTAGAAAAATAGTATGTGGTTTAGTCATCATCATTTTTCTTTCATTATCTATGGTTTAACTATGACACAGATCACTCCACCACTCCTGGAAAAGTCCATGTGGAAGGGAGGAAACACACACACACATTATCATATTTAGGGTCAGTCCCCATTTCCACAATTGGAGAAGCACCTTACCCGGTATTGACTACTGACTCTTGACCTAGCTGACTCTAACTCGCCTAAGCCCAAACCGACTTGACCTCAAATTTTTATTGAATGTTGTCTTCAAGACGACTTACCTGACTTCTGACTAGTGGGCCCTGCCCCAACATAGGATTTATTACAAATTTATCACATTTAAAACTTTTCAACCCTTTTAAAGTTAGAAATTTCTCAGGCCACAAAGACCATTATTCCTTTATGTTCTATCTACTTCCTCATGAGAAATTTTACTTCCTTTGAAATTAAAGATTGAGATACAGGATCTTCCAGGTCCCTCCAAGCATACCTTGGCCATGAAAGCCATTAACTGATACACCCACACTTTCAACGAATGTGCTGAAGCACACCATAATAGTTAATCAACATATTTTCCCTGGACAACGATTTAACTTATGCCATTAAAGTGCATATATCACATACATTATTCACATAAACAAAGTAACATAGGGAAGCTCGGCCTGCTCCCAAACACATGAGAAAATATAAATTTCGCTTATTAAGAATACCTCAATAGTGGAGAACACATAAATCATATTTAACAACCATACATTTGAAATACTGATGCAGGGCGGACCTGCAATTAACCAGGATCAATAATTATACAAAGATGACTCTGTCTTCAAGCCACAAAATTCATCAAGGAATATAAAACAACCTGTGTAAACCTTAAAACCCTAGAACTAGGGTAATTTGGTAGCGGTTCTTTCACACTGTCCCTATGAATTGTTAGTCCAAACTGTGATATGCGCACCACGGAAAGACCACATAATCAATATAACAACTACGTCGTCAAATTTTGACTCTAATTAAAATTACGGACAGTGTGTTTTCACATTCAACAGTCTGCAATATGGAAATTGTGCGCAGCAGTATAGTCATAACCCCAGCCTGAAACTTAATTCCAGTGCGCGCCAGCAATCTTATACACACCGGTTCAACTCACAGGTTCTTTAATCCACGGGAGTGTTATCCATTCGAATCAATTCACTATGGTTTCCGCATTCATTCAAGGCGCTGTTTGTTTTATTGTAGAACTGGCGATTCTATTCCGTCTTTAATCGCTGAGGATTACCACGGTATTGGAACATATAAAGGACTAAGGATGGACGACTATACCTCTGTATTGGAACATATAAAGAACAGTCCCTACTACCTTAACGCTCAGATAATTACATATACATTGTATGAGATTCAACAGCAAAACATTCCCATTACCTTATGCACAGGTTATCACATGAAATTCAACAGTGCTTGCAAGCATTAATACACAGGTCATATCTAAACGGTTGCGCCATGAGAAATTACGGGGTTTTCCCAACTTTTTACAGCGATTAATTCACAGTTTTTTCCCATGCGAGAAAGGTTTCCAATTAACACTGACATCGCCTCTCCTCTCTGAGCTAGGCGACCAAACTCACACAAATTTAATAATGGCATGATGGCAGAAAATCAAACACTGTATTAAATTACATATTACTTACATAAAACCTCCTACTTTGGCCTGAATTTGGTTCATTTGGCCCTTTACAAATTTCCCAAGGTATCCAATCAGAAACCCTTTCATACTCCCTCTCTCTGCTGAGAACTTAGCTGCCTCCTCCTTTATAATAATAATGGATACATACATAAGGATAAGTTCTTCAGACCTTATCTCCTAGGAAAAGCAGGTTTTTTCCTTTTTACCTAATGATTTTAAAGCTTGAAGCTTTATTCCCAGCTTTTATCTTAATTTTCTCTCATATCTTTTTATTTAGAAAAGAATATTTACATAAACTTTACTTCCTATTTTGTTAAAATAACAAAATACTAAAATTTATGACACCCCTCTTTTTATTCCATAATTACAAATGAGGAAGGTCTTGATGCTCCTACATCAAATACTATGTCCATCCAATTTAGTGAAACAACATAGACTAATTTCAGACTCATACCAACACAAAGATTTACATATCTCACAGGACTGGAAATTAATGAGATTTAGGCTCATGAAGAAAACACATGAATCATTGTTAGGCCCCTATACTACTAGTGTAACCCCTTATTGTTATTAGTACAACCCCCTTATTATATTGTTGTACCCATGTAGTCCCCATATTGTTAATATTGTGCCCCATAGAAGCCAACTAGTGTTATTATTGTGCCCTTACATTATTATTCTTATGTCAACTCTGATTATATTATGAACCCTTAGACTCCTATATATAGAAAGGAGGTCTTGTCATTTGTATCATCTAATAATTGTTCATTTGTGTAATGTAAAGGAGGTTGCCCCCACGAAGAGGCTAAATTGCAAGGCGTTCAACATCTTTTCTATCTTTTTGTGAGTTGGTTTCATAACATTTGGTGTCAAAGATTTGGATTCTAGGGTTCTGCTGCGTCATATAGGTCATCGTGGAATTTTAGCTATAACTTTTTTTTTTGCGATGTTTCAAAAGCGAAAAAAAACACATTTGAGACGAAATCGCTTTAAACCTCGAGTCCAAATTTTAGAGCTTTTCGTGCTATATTTGCGGAGATATGATTTGAGGAAGTTGGTCTTTTTGCAAATTCCTGAATTACATTCCAAACATGTGACGTGGGGAAAATCATCATAACTTTCTCTCTGAGCATCGGATTGAAATTTCGTAAGAAGGCACAGAAAGAGGATGGACTGTACTTTCTTGTATATATTTTTCAGAGCCAAAGGTTAAAACAGTGACATGTGGCACGTCATACAAGTTCGCTCTACTAAACTAGTATATAATCAGGTCATTGTGGGAGATTTGGCATAACTCTTCCTTGGAGAATCCAATTTGGATCAAACTGGTGGCATTGGAAAGAAGATACAGAGGGCTATTGCAGGTCGTAATTTCAGAACTGGAAGATCTGAAATTACAGAGTTATAGTCGTTTCAAGATTGAACTCATAAAATCAAGAAAAGGCAATATGAGGAAGTATGATGGCAAGGATCTAGTAAATTGGATACTTCAGATGGAGAAATATTTTGATCTACATGGTGTACCACTGTTACAAAAGATATGTATTGCATCTTCATATCTAGAACCGGATCAATTTTTATGGTATAAAGGGCTTTGTTCTCATAAACAACTTGTTACGTGGTCAATTTTCACGAAGGAAATGATAGCACATTATGAGGATACAAAGAGCAACAC
>APFE030726640.1:0-23225 GCA_000404065.3 Pinus taeda | reverse complement strand
ATGAGCTTGGGATGCGTACACGCAGGCAAGGTAGAGAGAACCTGGGTACCCAGAGATAAACATGTTTTTTAATGACTTTCTCTCTTTTTTGAAGTTTGACATGGAGAGCAGAGGTATAAGGCTTGACAAGGAGGATAATATGACTATTGATGGAGCCATATTAACTGCAGATAGTCATGGTGACAAATTTCAGTGTAACAGTGCCCAATAGAAACCCACTAGTGTTATTATTGTGCCCTTACATTATTATTGTTATGTCGACTCTGATTATGTTATGAACCCTTAAACTCCTATATATAGAAAGGAGGTCTTGCCATTTTTATCATCCAAGAATTGTTCATTTGTGTAATGTAAAGGAGGTTGCCCCCTCAAAGAGGCTAAATTATAAGGTGTTCAACTATCTTTTCTATCTTTTTGTGAGTTGGTTTCATAACAATCATTCATTCTTTAGAAACTTTACACAAGCAATCAACATTCCATATTCCCACAAGAAATCACATTCCTTAGCATCAACTTAGACATTTAAAGAGTACAATTAACATGTACATAAAATTCAAATATATAAGAGCATAAGTAAACAACTATATTGTATTAAATAAATAATTGGAAACTGAGATTGGGATTTCAACTCTCCACCCAACCTTAGATTGCGTTAAACTATATTATTTCTTGCAACCAATCATCCAAGAGCTAGATTTCAGAGCTTGAGGAAAAGTGATCAAGGGAATACAAATATTTTTATCAAATATAACAAAGAGGACCCATTTATCTCAGGTATCATGAACAGTTCTATGTTGTTATACCAAAGGGCCTTTAACTTGGTCAACATCTATGCAAGGGTTCTTTCTAGCACAAATAATCTTATCTTGGTTATAGGTGAGGAGTTTCATTCTAGCATGGTAAGGTTCATCAATTGGATAAGCTATTGTAGGAGAATAGAAACCACTTTTCTAGGTAGTTCATGAAAGAGAGAAAGCGTCATTGTTGTCAACCCCAAGGATACACTCAGTGGTTTATCATCCCTATAAGTACCTGGGTGTTTCTCTCCTGGCCAGTAGGTTCAACAATCCACAATATTCCCATTCAGTTCATGAGTTATAAGGAAAGCCACTTGTAGTGGGTTCATTAGACCTAAGTCAAGCCACTTCTAGTGGGTTCACTAGTCCTTAGGCAAGCCACTGCTTTTTTATTCTCAACTGGAAGGCCCTATTGGGATTCTTCATTTAGGCTATAACCATAGTAACTCCCCCCTTTTTAACTCTCTTTGCATCTTATTTTCTTGTTCCTCCTTTTGTGTGGAATTTCTGCCCTCTCCACGACTGACTCAAATTCCATTCATGAATGAATGAATCAATAAATGATAAATTCTTGAATGAATTCCTCAATGACCCCCACTTCCTCTATAATATTTTTTCTGTTTCCTTCCATGAATACTATTGGAACCATATAATAGTTGCATGGACATACACCTGACCATTGCAACCACCATGGCAGCACAGTCCACTATAGTTTAATTTTTGTCCTCCTTCCTTACATGTCTTTCCAAGAGAGGTATGGCTCTCATCCTATTTTCCTCCATATTAATTTAATGTATAGTCGTCCCATTTAAGGCCAATTAGTCAGCCCATGACTAGTTTTAATAACCACAATCTCCAACTTCCCAAGTAACCTCCTCTCCAAGCTATGAAATTTGTGTCCCATATCTTAGCCATTTATATTTTAAATACATCAAATTTTACAATATTAGCGTGAGGGGATTAGCCCAAAGGGGCTATCACAAACCCCACACCCTTAGAGGAACATTTCCCTCATTTTTCTGATTCACGGACACAAATACAAAACATTCTTGACCCAAGCATAAATTATAGTGAGATTTATAATTACAAATTAGTTACAATCAGATTTACACACATAATTTATTGCCCAACAACTCAATGGATATAAAAATTTATTAGATCAACCACTTTTCAGTGTTTTTTTATGCCTCTTGATCTTCCTTGTCTAGCTTGATGACTTACTTTTCCATGGAGTGTTTCCTGCATCCATTATCTAGTGTTGTTGTCCTTTGTGCTCCTTGTTCCTGAATTCTTGATCTCTAGCACACTGTTGCACACTCTAATATATTCAAGTTGTTTCGATTTTTCCTACAGTCAGCTTCATATGCTCATGTTGGCAGTTCCATGATTTTCCTTCATTATAAGCATACAATGCTTTCATGAGATTCATCATAAGGAAATTATCAGCAATTTTAAATCATATGTCTATCAACAATTTCATTCATGAGGTGAACTTTGCGGTTGTAATTCACTTCATATCACAAAAAACCATATTAAATCATAAATTCAAGCTACTGTAAATCCTGATTTTAAGCTAAATTATTTGAGTGTTTCTAAGCCCCAAGGAAAGCACTTAACATATGTCCTTGCAATTTTTAGCTTTATATTTCAACTCAACTCATCTAAATATTTTCTTGGCCTCCAAGGCATAACATTAAATATAGCTCCAAATTGTTGTGGTTCTGATCCATGGGGTTTTCAATCAATTATTTCTTCAAATCTAGCCCTCTAGGTGGTTTCTTAGCCATTCATGCACATAAAATTAAAAAGTTTCATTTCTCAAGTGTTCTCAAAAGCTCCTCAATGTTACACCATGATGGTTTAACAAAAATATAACACAATTTTTCATGTGGACCACAAAGAGTCTTAGTTCAATTTTTGGAGAGACAAATAAGTAACAATGACGTTTGTCAGTTGTTTTACTCATATAGGATAAGAGATCACTTGCCAACAACTTCTTAGGGGTGCTCACACCTATGTTCTCAGCCCTCCTAGGTTATATCAAGGGTTATCATCCCATTGGTCCTGGGGTATCTCAACCTCAAGGTGTGCACATTTCAAGGACGTATTGGAGCCAAAAGATGTTGTACAGAGATCCAAGACTTGAAATTGAGAGTTATAAAACATGTTAAAAGTTGGATAAACATAAAATCACACTAAGGATAGTTTTGACAAATCATGAAGGCTTCATTTGTTCTTGTTATCTATAATATTATAGGTGGTCTTTAATAACCTATGTTGTTACTTATGAAGGTCACATTTGTGCTTATTAAAATTACAAGGAAATCAATGCTGGAAAGAGTATGAAGAAAAATTCCATTTAGATACAGAAGTTGGTGAAATCTACAAAACACAGTAGTGGTCAAACCCTAGAGCAACCTGGAACGCTATATATCACACAAAGAGATTAATTTTGTTGAGTGACATAGATAGACAAAAGGGATATGCCATCAATTTATTCTCAATTTTTCTACATACCAGCCTAGATCCATCTTAACCCCGATATATCAAGTGTCGAGAGGGATCCAATAACTCGAGGTGAAAATATCTTTTTTCAGTGCAAAACTTGAAGAAAGGTTTGCACCTCGAGAGATTTGATCCCTCTCAACACTTGATATATCCAGGGTTAATATGCATCTAGGTTGGTTATATAATACTATATAATATCTATGTTTGTATCTATGTGTCTCTTTCTTATTTACTCTCTCTATCTCACCCCAAAACATGGACACACTCTCTCCATATCTATCTATCTCTGCCCCCCTTCCTCTTCCCATTCTTCTTCTCTCTCTCTTTCCCTTCTCTCTCCCTCTCTCTTCCCCTTCTCTCTTTCTCTCTCTCTTCCCTCCCACTCTCCTCTCTCTCCATCGCTCCCTTGTCACTCCCTCTCTCTCACCCTCCAACTCCATTTCTCTCTTGAGTCATTTCTCTCCATTTCTCTCCCACCTCCCTCTATCTCTCCTCCCCATCTCTCTCTCTCTCTTCCCTCCAACTCTATCACTATCTCCCTTTCTCTTCCCTTCTCTCTCTCTCCCCTCCATCTTTTTGTCTCCCTCTCTCTCTCTCTCTCTCTCTCTTCCCCTTATCTCCCTATATCTCTCTTCCCTCCTCTCTCTCTCTCTCTCTCTCTCTCTCTCTCTCTCATCCAACTTTTCCACTATATCCCTCCCTCTCTCCCCCCCCTCTCCCCTCACTTTGTTTGTTTTCATCCCTTGGGTCCTTAAAGATGGATCTATGTTGGTTCTTACTAATACTATTTATATTATAAAAATTTCAGATCTTTAAATATAAAAGTATTCTCATTTTTAATTTTATTAAAACCTTAACTTAATTTCTATGAGAATATTTTTAGTATTCGTCAGGACAAAGTGTCTAGATATATCTCAAAATTAATTACAATCGTTCTACTTTTAGCTTCAATTAAAAAAATGTTTAAAATTTATTATATATATATATATATATATATTTGTGAAATAAGTTATGGTTTTTGGGCATGTGGTATTGATAAGCCATGGTATTGGGCTATTCTATTGGCCCATGGTATTGTAAGAAAGCTTATTTACAAGTTAATAATATCCATGGTAAAGTGGGGGTGAATGATTAGGTGCTCAAAAATTTGCTCCAAATTCAAAGTTGTAAGATCAATGTAGAACCTAAACAACTGTGTAGTGCTCGTCATCCTAAATCTATTGCAACTTGTTTCATGCGAAACGGACTTCGTATGATCACAGAAAAATGTTCTGTTCATTTTCCTAAACATGTGAATTTTAAAAAATAAATATGCAAGCAGTCCAGTCAACAGTCCGCACTACTAACATGGCACTGACTGGGCATGCCTATGTGGCAAGTTGACTGTAAATATGATTGTTTTCCTCTGGTTATGGTGCCAAGTGGCATGATTTCATTCGTGCAAATTGGGTGAATTTCATTTGTTGGTTGGTGGCCAACCACAGGCTGCCACGTGGCCCAGCCAAGGGTCGCCATGTGGCAGCCTGAGGACCACCAAAATTAGGTTAAGGTTTGGGCAGAAGTGGTGGAGGTCAAACCCGTGACCTCAAAAATCCAAGCGTTGCACTCTAACCATTGAAGCATACAATATCTCTTGTTAACCATATGAACAAAACATATTTTATGTTATATTCAGTGGAGTAATAGGGGTAAGGTGCCAAGGCTTAGCGTTGCCCCCCCAACAAACTACCCATATGATCTAAGGCTGGAATCATGTGCATAGAAGGAGTGGTGGCCCAACCAATAGGGGCAGGCCGTTGGCCTTAGCCCCAGGCACAAGGTCACCCACATGACACAAATTTTCATAGTTAAGGCCTTGGTGGCTAAATTAATGCTATGACAATTTCGCTTGGCATTTGGTCAAATCGACGCTCCGTCAGTGGATGCTGGGGTAAAATTGTAGGACCAATGTCAGATTTGGGGGAATTTTTAGAGTGAATAGTGCAAGAGCTAGGGAAGCTCATAACTTCTTTAGTTTTTTACCAAATTAGGAGAAGAAAGAGGCTAGACATGCATTTTTGGGCCTTCTGGAGCCATTGGAACATGTTTCAGAATTGTTTGAGCATTGTAAATAGATGTATTCACACTTTTGAGCATAATAGAGAGGGCCAATCGATTGGAAGTTGGACCAAGGATACGTATCCCATGAGGGTTGAACTCCATCATGTGTTGCTGTGATACTATTTTGGTGATGTTATTGTCTATTGTATGTTGTTGTTCATTCATTTTTTTATGATAATGTGTACATGAAATTTACATAAAAACACTCAAAAACTCATGATGAAACTTGCATTTAACCTCATGAATCCTTAAGAACTTTTACATATTCTGAAGAGGAATTTAGCACAACAAAACTAATTTTCCCCTTCAATTCAAGTTTGGTATCAAAGGTCTTTGTTTTATTTGCGCAAGAAGGATTTAACCATTTGCAAGTGAATGTGATGCTTACAAGGTTGAAGCTCAAGAGAGGAGAAGGAAAGCCAGTTGAAGGTCTTGAAGTTGGGTCAAGGAGGAGTGCAAGATTGCCACAATATCCATCACCATTTCTACCTCAAATTGTAGTTGAAGCTTCATTAAGTATGTCACATGAAGGAGATACTACAAATATGTTAGAGGATGAGAAGGTTTTTAGGAAGGCTTTCTTTGACATACAAAGATGGTGAAAGTCCTCTATGAAGAGAGGAATACAAGACTGCATGGTGAAAGCTCCAAGCCTCCAAAAGGAGAAGGTTCTACAGGAGGAGGAGGTAATGGAAATGGAGGTAAACCTCCACCATCTCCACCATAATCTTCATCTCCATCTTCACAAACATCTTCACCCTCTTCCACTAATACAACCCTTACTCATACTCATCAACATACCTCAAAAGGAATTGGTAAAACACCCCTGTTAAAACTTGAAGTGAAATTTGAAGTACCCATGTATAATGGTGAAGTGAATGCAAAGAAGCTTGAAAATTGGGTTCATCAATTGGAGGTCTATTGCAAAATTCAAAACCTTCAAGATGATGATACAAAGATTCAGCTAGCTTCCTTAAGGCTGGAGGGTGCAACATTAATATGGTGGGAATCCAAGACACATGAAGAGATAAAAAAAACATGGTAAGATCTCAACCGCTTAGTCAGATTCCATTGATACAATTACAATATAGTTTTACCCTCTAACAAAGGTTGGAGGGTGCAACATTGATATAGTGGGAATCCAGGACACAAGAAGAAATAAGAAAAACATGGTAAGTTCTCAATTGCTTAGTCATATTTCATTGCTACAATTAAAATATAGTTTTACCCTCTAGCATATATGTAGAAAGGCATCATGAATTGGTGGAACTTTTGACAACTTAAAGGTCAAAATGTGCAAGATTATACCTAATAATTTAGTAGAAGGTGTCTAATGTTAGGTGTAGACTTGAAATCACAAGACATGTTGCTGAAGTATATAGGGGGTTTACACAGTTACCTTAGGCACACTATCCTTATGTTTAATCCCAATAGTCTAGATGAGGTTTGTGTACAGTCCACTCATCTTGAGGAAAGAGGGAAACATATTCTAGAAGAGGGTAGAAAAAAACCATTTAAGGGTAAAGAAAAAGAAAAGGGTTTCAAGGGAAAGGAAAGAAAATTGTGTCCATTAAGAAGGAATGAGAGAAACTAACATGCAAGAATTGTTCCAAAGAGGGTCACGATGAAGCTCATTGTTGGAAGCTTCATCCTAAGATGAAACCAAAGAAATTCAACAACAAAGGAAAATAACATACAACTGAAATCATTCAAGAGGATTTAGGATCCGATTCGGGTGATGAAACTATAATTACAGCCATGGGTATAAAAGGAAAATAATCCATTGGTAGCACTAGTACATCATATTTTCACATTAGCACTCCAAATGAAGAAACAAGGATCGAATTATTTCATGTGAGGGTTATTGCAAAGCATAAAAAAGTCGACACACTATTAGATAGTGGGTCTCAAGCCAACTTGATATCTAAAGACTTAGTAAAGAAACTTAATCTTACAACCATTCCTCATCCCAAGGCATATCCATTGGGCTGGATATGCAAGGACACAAACTTACAGGTTACAAGAAAATGTATTCTTCAGTTTGTAATGACAACAAAGTTCATTGACAAAGTTGAATTAGATGTTTTACCACTTGATATTTAAGGAATTGTTTTGGGTAGTCCTTACCTCTATGATAGAAAAGAAATCTTCTATCACCATGAAAATAAGTACCAATTGTTCAAAGATAGTGTGCAGTATATTGTGAGAGCTCATCGCAAGAAACAAAATCTTTCATTAGTTAATGTAGGGAAAATGAAAAGACTAGTGAATTCAGGAAAGAATTTAGAGCTCCTTATGATCAAACCAAAGAATGATGTTGATTATAAAGCGTTTGAAGGTTGTGATACAAAATTGAAATCTGATTTGATTGAGGTGGTTAACCAATATGATGAGATGTTTCACGAATCGAAAGGGTTGCCTCCTAAGAGGGGAATCCAACATGAAATACCATTGCAGCAAAATTGTCATCTTTCTAACATTGGCATGTATAAGATGTTAATAATGGAAAATGCATAAGTACAAAAGCAAACCCAAGAGTTGTTGAACAAAGGGATCATCTGACCATCTCCTTCACCATACAGGTCACCTATTGTTTTGGTGCCCAAGAAGAATGGAAAGCATGTCAATAAGTGAAACTTAAGGAGTGGCTATCATCAAAGTAGAATTGTTGAAGGAGACACATGGAATATGACATTCAAAACAAAACAAGGTTTGTTTGAATGGCTAGTTATGCTTTTTGGCCTATGCCATGCTCCTACTACTTTCATGTGTATGATGAATGATGTATTGGAGCCATTTCTATATGAGATAGTATATTTAGATGACATATTAGTTTTTAGAAAATCTCTTGATGAACATGTCATGCGTGTGAGAAAAGTACCTGATGCCTTGAAGAAAGAATAGTTGTTTTTTAAGATGTCGAAGTGTGAATTTGGTAAAACTTCTTTAGTGTGCTTGAGGCATATTGTAGAGGAGGTGAGTTGAAGATATACCCCTCCAGGTTCGATGTCATGATGAATTGGAAAACACCCAAGACAATCACTAGAGTAAGAAGTTTTTTGGGAGTAACCTAGTATTAGAGAAAGTTTATTGCTAACTTTTCTTCTATTGCAACTCATTTGCATGCATTGACTAGTGTGGAAAAAGTCTTCAAGTGGGGAGGCAAGAAACAAAAGGAAGTTGATGTATCGAAAGAAAATATCAATTCAGCTTGTGTACTTGCAAGAAACTATGCCATAGTAATAGCCCTCATGCAATATGGTAAGCCCATTTCATGTCATTCAGAAATTTTCAATGGTGCAGTGACAAAGTTGTAGTAAGCAAGGCACTTTTGACAAATGGGATCCTTACAAAAATTCCACTTTGTCAGCAAGTATAAGAAAGGTATATACAACAAGGTTGATGATATGATTTCTAAGCCTATTGTTAGTGCAACTACTTTACTCAAGCATAATTTTTTTTTGTATGCAAGTTATGTTCAACAATATGCATACTTTCAAAATGTACATTTAAGCTTGAGTCAAGAGAACGAAGTCGGGGAATTTGATTACCATTTGCGTCATAATTTTTTGTACCATATTGGTAAGAAGGATGTTGTTATTGATGATGATATGGACAAAGCCAAGAAGTTCATTGAACAATTCCAAATGGTACCTCAAACAATTCAAGATCAGTTTGAAAAGAGCCAAGGCAAGTACAAGGCAAGGCACGAGAAGCATCGTGTAGATCACAAGTTCAATGTTGGGGATGAATTTTGGCTTCAAATTAGAAAAGAGAGGCTCCAAGGGGAAGGTAAAAATATGAAATCAATTAGATATGGTCCATTCAAAATTCTGGAAAATATTGGTGACAATGCCTTCAAGTTGGATTTTCCTTCATATATGAAAATTTATGTTTTTAATGTGGAAATTTAAGGTTGTATGAGCCTCCTTTGATTAAAGAACAAGGAGAGAATGTTCAAATTTCATCCATTGAAGATTTCTCTCTTGAATAACTTGATGAACTACAGCAAGACACCATTCTTGACAGAAGAATAAGGTCTTCAAAATGAGGGAATGTGGATTACCTTCGTGTGGGGATCAAAGGAATAAATCCTTCCAAAGACAAATGGATCGAGATTAGAAAGGTGAGCGAATTGTACCATCACTTGTTGAACAACTGAAAGTCATATTTTTGGGTCCAAAAGCTTCGAGTGGGGAGGAATGATTAGGTGCTTAAAAATTTGCTCAAAATTCAAAGTTGTTGGATCGGTGTGGAACCTAAAAAACCAAGTAGTGCTCATCATCCTGAATCAGGTACAGTGTGTTTCATGCGAAACAGACTTAGTATGAGCCTAGAAACATGTTATTTTCATTTTCCTAAACAAGCGAATTAAAAAAAAATATGCAGGCAACCCATACAATAGTCCATATTGCTGACTGGGCATGCCTACGTGGCAAGGTGACTGTGCATATGATTATTGTTGAGTCTCAAAATTGTCTTCCATCTTCATCCATATTTCCATCATTTCATAACCATTTAGCCCTCATTTCATAATTATCTAGCCTAAAACCCTACATCAAGTAATCATCTTCATGATCATATGGGTTAGAATAATCATTTTCCAAAGTTATTTATTTTATGTATTTTTAAGTGAATTTATGATTAAAAACTTGGAAATTAACATAGTTTCATGTGTGTGTGTGTGTGTGTGTATGTTATGAGTTTTGTGACATGTGTAGGCTTATTTTGAGGTTCTAGAAGGATCTTACTTGGCTTCCCAATCACAAATTCAAATTTCAACTCGAGAGGTGGACCATATTCCAAGGAGAAAGATCATGGAGATCTTGATGTGTCATGGGATTTGTATCTAGTATTTAAGGATAAGTTGAGACAAGTATGGATCTATTATATATTTAAGGGATTTAAATTTATTGAGAATATATCCCTAATTCATGTATAAATAAAAGGAGAATCCTTCAAAGGAAACCAATAGTTGTTAGTTATACATTAGCATCAAATTTATGATTTTTCATTCAACATGAATAATATCATTTTCTTGCAATTATGAGTTATGAATGTTTCTTTATTCTTAAGGAGTGATAGATGTTCATGTATGCTCATTAAGGAATGGATGGATCCCCATCAACCACAATTTGCATACATTTACAGTTTAATTTCTGTTATTTCCTTTCACGCATGTGTGATTTACTTTCTGTAAGTGTGTTTTGTTATGTGAAGCTTGATTTCCTTCCAATAGCTAGTTTTTATGTGAGAAGGACAACCAGTACCTCCTATGTTATGAGACTCTTCTCGACGAGCTAAGAACTAAATTGAAAACAATATTTATGTGCTTTCTTTCTTGCTTTCTTAGATGTTTGGCAATGTTGTTATAGAAAGATTGTATAACGACAAAACATGACTCTTAAACAAGAGACTCTTCTCTATCTTCTAAATTAAAGTAATTCTATTGATCAAACATTTTTATGCTTTCATAAAATAGATCTGAATCTTTTCTTTTCAAAATAGTTTAGATTTGTAATATGCATTTCCATTATTTGCATGTAAACAACTACTTCCTACAGTGGTTTAATCTAAGGTTCTGTATACTTTGGTTTGCTTCTAAGTTTACCAACCCGGATTGATAAATAAATTAATGCTCTAATTCACCTAAATAAATTAGACCAACATTTTGGCATCATTGTTAGGGAAGAAAACTTAAATGTAAGCTAGTTAGGAGGATTGTTTATGAATCATTTTTCATTTAGGGTCATTTTCATTTAGGGTTAACTGCATTCAGGCATTTTCATTAAAGTTTATTTTACATTTGTATATAGAAAACATAGAAATACAAAAAAACATCCACAAATCAAAAGCCCCCATTCAATAAAAAAAAAACACACAAAAATCCAATTGCAATAACAAGACTTGAAGAGCTTTGTGCTATGACAGTTGAAGAAGATCAAAAACCTAAAGATCACATTCAAATTTGGTCTCAATTAGTCAATAGGCTACAATTTTTAACATCAAATCTTCATAATCATGTCCAAGAATTCACTAGGTTTTATTTTTCAAACTTCAATATGAGTTTACTCATGATCTTGTTACGCAAATGGATGCATTGGAAATTCTCTTATACTTAAGAGAATGTTTCATTTCCTTTTCAATAGGATAGGACTAACAAATAAAAAAAGTCTTTGTGATGTTTTCATTTTAATTGCAATTTTATTTTATTAGTGGTGCAATAAGAGCCACCCAACTCACTAATATTTTGCAGGAGGTTGAAGAAAGAGAAGGAAAATTTAAGAAAATAGGAGAATAGATAGAGTTTTGAGAGCCACAATCTGAATTTAGAGATCAAATCCATGTGTTTTGCCTTTTCAATTTCACATTCCAATTGAATAAAAATCTTCAATTTTGTTGAGTATGCTCTCTTATTTCACTCTCTGGGATCTGGAAGATCATAAAAGACAATTGAACAAAGTTAGTTTTAGAATTTTAAAATAAAAATTGGAAAAGAAATCTAAATTCACAATAAAAAGTACAATTATAGACCTTTAGAAAACTCAAACAGGAAAACTAATACCTCCATTGGATCCAAAACTGTCGAAAACCCCCATTTTGACTCTTTTTGTACTTCATTTGGTTAAAAAATAAGAAAGATATGATTGTTTTAAGTTTTTACCCAATTTTGTTGTTAATGAGCCCACAAATCAACCCAAACCCGGTCAATGCACCTAGAAATCGGGAACGGTGCGAGAATCTACCCTTGCTGACCAGCAGAAATTTTTTTGGGATGATTAAAATGACCCCCAAAATATGTGGTCGTGGTCATATGGATAGTTATACGACTGGGGCTAGGGCTTAGCCTCAACCCCTTTCCACAAAATGCATCCTTTAAAGTTACATATTAAATTCTTGGTTTCATTGCACATGAAACATTGTAGCACAGTTGGTAAATTTGCTTAGGTTGTAGGCATTAGGTTGTAGGTTCAAATTCTTGCAAAGGAAATTTTGACCTTCATGCTAATTTTGGTCACCAGGAGGGTACCTCGTGACAACCAATGGTTGGTCCACATGGCACTTCCTCATTGGCCCATCTTAACCACACATTAGCCAATAAAATATTTCCATGTGTCAACCAACAAACAAGTGACAAGTGTCAACCTAACATTGGCCAATAAGGTACAGTCAACTTGCACAGTTAAATTTCCACATCATCACTGCCTAGTCATCACTCTACCACATCATCACTATCAAGTTACCGCGCTACCACGCCATCACTTCCTAGTCATGTTGTACAAAAATTGGTTCCTTCTCATTCTTAAATCTTTGTGAGTCTATCACCACTCATACTTTCCTCTGCAAGTCTTAAGCCTCAGTTCTTCATGTCAAGCCTTAAAAATAAGAGAAAGCCCTTAAAAGTCTCTAAAACTCTAGTTCCGCACTTTCTCTTAACATTACCTATGATCTCGCATCTAATGGTCATGTCCCCTGCACACCTGACCGCTTTGTCTCTGTGTTATGGGTGCGGACCCCTGTAAAAGTTAAAAAGGCACAAGTACATTCTTAAAAACTCACTTTGAATCATTTTTGGGAGCTTCTGGAAGGAATCTTGAGGTGGCAAGTTCGCTCCTTGAAGGTTCATGCATCCCATACCTTAAGGAGCTAACCCATTGATGTTAGGAGCTTATCCCTTTAAAGGAGGACTCTATTCCTTCATAGGTGGACCTGTAACCTCCTTTCTTTGCACTATAAAATGAAGCATTGGGCTGGTTACTGAGGGGGTTGAAAGCTGAATATTTTTGAGGTGAAATGTTGCTGGAACTTAGTCTTCCTAATTGAGCTTTTGTGAGGAGAGATCACATACCTCTTTGATCTCATTTGGAAGAGTGTGAAGCTTTCCAAAGTAGAGGAGATTCCTGTTTTGGACCCTAGGAAGAACTTGTACAACATCAAGGCACCAAAGGTTGTAAAGTTCTTCTATTTCAAAGTTAATACAATCAAGTTTATTTTTCTTAATAAGCTATTTTTTATGTTATGGATTCCTTGATCACCGTAATGAACATGATTTATTATATTAGCTATGCAGGTGTTATTTGATGTGTGCTTGTTTGTGATTGCAGGTTCTCTAAAGGAAACGTTTTCGGACGGTTGAAGGATGGCTACTATAAACTAGCGTTGGACTTAAGGTAGGGTCTAAACACCTCTATAGTTTTTATTAATAAATCGGAATATGTTTAGAGAAAGGTATATTTGCTTGTCCTGCTTGTTGCTAGATACCTGTTGATACTAAGGAGATTGGCTTTGTCCGCAAGATCGATTTATCCGGCCAACAAATTGGCGACTCCACTAGGGAACTGAATTTGGTTTTTTGATTTTCCTTTGTTTTTGACTTGAGAAACTTGTTCTTGTTTCTGGTTTTTGCTTGATGTGTGTGGGATTGGGTAGTTTTTAGGATCTAGATTATTTTTTGTTTTTTCGAAATTTTCAAGAGGACCGCACTCTCTTTTTGCAAGACAGTGCGGGCATGTTCGTACTATTCCTTCAGTGCACAAAGCAGTATTGCATCTGATTCTAATGGAAGCCTGCAGACCCTGTCAAAATTTTTGAAAAACCTAAAATGTTTTCTTCCAATTAAGTTTAGGTTTTATTTACGACTTTTAGTATCTACCCAGATCTGCATGTGTTCTGTCAAAAATCTCTTGTGAATAAGTTCCATTGGTGTTTTTGTTTTAGATGATTTTCTAGAAGTTTTGCATACTTGGATTGGTTTTCACTCGGTCTCTGTAGTGACTCAAAGATTAGAAGCCTAAGAAACCTTAGATAACCCTGGTGTCTTTTTGTCTTCTTGATGAGTCTAGCTTGTTTTTGAAATCTACCCTTGGTGAGAAATAGATTTTGTTTTCTCTTTGAAAATCTTTGAACGAACTTGGTCATAAGTTTTGAATTTCATTTTTATAAAAGAAAACATAGTTGGGTGTTTTTTGATTGATTTGTTATTCTGAACGAATTAATCCTTAGTTTACTGAATAACTAAGTAAAACATCCTCAAAAAGATTTGAAGCCTTCATTTCGATTAGGTTTTTAGAAGTTTTTAGATCTCAAGATTAGTTTTTCATAGTTTTGAGTGTTTTCTAGAAATTGTAGAATCTCTTTTGAAATAATTGTTTTCTGTAGTTTTGAGTGTTGAAAAAGAAAAGGGATTTTTTGTGAGCATAATTAGTAGTCTCATTTTGAGTTTATTGAAAAAGACAAAATGATTTTCTTTTCATTTACATCTTAAAGGAAAGATTTGTTTTTCAAAGAATTGCATTCTCAACTCTTTCTTTTAGCTAGAAATTCATTGAAGGAAGAATGAATTGTTTATCATTTTAGGTGCATTTTTTAGTGTTTTTGGAGTCAAGTTCACACCATCAAAGTTTCATCTCCTTACTTATTGACTTAAGAAACAACCCATAAAAGTAACACTTAATTAAAATTGATCTAGCGATCTTTTTATTTCTAGGGCTCTTATCACCAATATAGCTTAGGCTAGTATCTTGGAGTAGGGAGTAATTAAATCTCCAAGATAGTTAAAACAAACAAGTAGCTATATCTTGCGGTAGGAAATAAATCCAATTGTAATTGATATAATCTGGGAAGCTCCTCTTAAAGGATTCAATCACGATATCATGTCCGAACCTTTGATACAATCAAGTCTGTCTCATTGGGAAAGATAGAATATTTGCGCGTATTATAAATGGTAAACCTCAAATTAACCATTGTCGAGGACCTTGGAGTCACTTGTTGGTAAACCTCGGATTGATCAAGTTGAGGAGCCTTCAAGGGGATTGAGTTTTTTTACTCTGCCCTTGCACGTAGATCGGATCGTAGACTGTTCCCCCAGTTGTATTTGTTACTGTTGGTAACCTTAGTGTCCATAAACTTAAGATTATTTCGTAAGGTGACAGTGAAGGATGGGTCTCACTGTACCTGGAGCAGACGTCAACTAGACTCACTTGGACTCTCTGTGGGGCCCTCTTCACTCAAAACGGTTTTGTGAAGAAACTTGTGCCAGTCTGTTTCATTAAGCAGGTTGTCGGGGTAACTGTTCCAACCGCCCTTTCTGTATTAAATTCTACGATGTTGGATTTCATCACCAACTAGTGTTTTTGGTACGGAAAGTTACTGTTTGTGTGTGGTTTGAACTCTTAGATTTTTTAGGCGTGTGATTCAATTGTTTGCTTCTTTAGAGACTCTAGGTGATTTTATTGAGATTTTCTTTGTTTTCGTGTGAAGTAATTAAATATTTAATCGTGGTTGAATTACCGAGACAATCCGGTAGACTTTGGGGGCAACCTACCGAGTATACACCAAGCCAGCTTGAAGGGCTACGAGCTCTTGTATCACCTAGTGACAGTAGAGTTGGGTCACTGGAAGCCAGAGAATCATCTTTAATTGTTCATCCTGATTATCAAGTTCAAGAAACAGAGTATATTTCTGAACCACTTTCATTTTCCGAAGTTACCGGTAGTATTTCTCATACTAGTGAATTAATTGAAGAACCTAAAATTTCTAAGCCCGAAACCGAACCTGTTGCTACTCCATGTTCAGGATTTGCTTCTCCAACTTCTAGTGGTCCTAGTTCACCTAGGGTAGGAAGTATAATTACCCAAAAGCTTCCTTTTGTACTCATTTCTATTGAAGAACTTGTTAGACCGGACGAAGATACAACTCTCCCTGAAAATCAACTAACTTTAGAACTTAGGAAGCGTGAATCAATTTTCTACAGTCCTTTTAGGAGTGACGCTTGGTACGCATCATTGATGAATTTTTTAGAAAACCCGGGTCTTAGTTTTTCACCACCTCGAATTCCTTTTCATTCTATGCCCAGAGGTTATTATCCTCCTTTGAATATGTCGAAATGGTCATCCATGTTTTCCCAAACACCGGAAACATTTTTATATGGCAGTCCTTCTGTTCCTTCTGGGTATCAGTCACTCACTGGTACTTTTTCAGGAGCATCTCCTCAACCAATTGAACATGGGATATCAGCTGGTAATAATGGAACTCAATCGTTGAGCGTAGAAGAAATTATTATGATGTCTGGTACTATTCTAAATCCGCAACCTCATGGTAGTAAGTTACCGCCTGGAGGGCAACCTCAAGGTAGTCAGTTACCGCCTAGAGGGCAACCTCAAGGTACTCAGTTACCGCCTGGGGGAAACCTCAAGGTACTCAATTACCACCTGGGGGGAAACCTCAAGGTAGTTAGTTACTGCCTGGGGGCAACCTCAAAGACAGTACATACCTTTGGGATAGTACATACCTCAAGGTCAACCCCAGACTCAGTACATACCTCAAGGTTAACCCCAGACTCAGTACATACCTCAAGGTAAACCCCAGTTTCAGTACGTGCCTTAAGGTTATCAACCTCAAGGTCAGTACCCAACTCAAGGTTTCCAACCACCTTCTTGTCAACCATTTGTACAATGAGCTAGAAATGTACCTATCAATTATCAGCCCTATGCTCAACCTTGTTATGGTCCTCAATATGCTCAACCTTTTATGGGTCCATACCTCGGAACGAACATGGTGTGGGATCTATCTCAAACTCAACATATTTTGCAACCTAATGTGCAGTTATCAAGTCAAACTGGACAACCTTTGGTTTTTGGTCCAACCCAGCAACCTGTCCAGTCTATTGTTCAAACTTCTGCACCTGGTGTAGTTCATCAGTGTGGGCCTAGTTCACCTCGAACTCCACCTCAAACTGCTACTGCAACTACTGCAACTTCTCTTCAATCTACCCCACCTACTTTTGGAGTATTAGTGGCTCCGGTTTCTACTGTTCCTATATCAACTCCTCAAGCCTCTTTACCACAGTCAAGACCTACAATTCATACTTTAGTTCAGATGCCTGTAGGACAACCTGGTCCAAGTACGGTTGTCACAAGTCAACCACAATTCACTTATCAACCGTACCAGGGACAGTACCAATTCGGTCCTGTTGTGCAAAACCCAGTTTATCAGTATCAACCATACCCTGGATATACTTATCAGCAACCTCAACAACCCCAGTTTGGTCTGGTTAATCCTGGTTTTCTGGGAGGATATAATATTCCTAATGCAAATCCAATTCCAGGTTATCCTGGATATCCTCCTCCCGGGGCTAGTCTTGTGACCCAAGGTTTTTGAGACCCTAACCGTCAGTTACCTTTTATTACAACTTTGGATATACCTAATTTGTCACGCCTTATGAACGATCCAATTTACTATCTTCCATATTGGTCGCCAATGCATAATAAGTTGCTCAGTGATATTCCAAAGTTTGAGGATAAGTCAGGAGAAGATCCGTCAAATCATGTGATGACTTATCACCTCTGGTGTGCATCTAATTCCATTATCGATGATTCAATTCTCGTACGTATTTTTCAATGCACTCTGATTGGTCTTGCTGCCAAGTGGTACATTGAGTTACCACGAGGATCTTTTTATAATTTTAGTCAGCTAGCCACTTCTTTCTTAACTCATTTTCAGTTGCCTGTCAGATACGACAATCGCATGGAATTATTAACTTCATTAAAACAGTCAATGTCCACATATATTTCAGATCATATTCATGAATGGTGACGTAGACGACGTTTAGTGAAAGTTTTTATTCTAGATCAAATTTTAGCAGAATGGTTCATTAAATCATTATTACCTAAAATCACTGAGGATGTAGCTAAAGTATGAATTGTTACTAAAGAGCAAGTAATTGATCAAGCTTAGTACCTTGATCTCGTCTATACGCAGTCAGGTACTTTACATCAAAAAATCCCCAACCTTCCGAAACACAATCAAATAACTGCAGCTCCTTCAGGGTCTCATGCCGCTGATGGTATGATTGGTTCATTTAGTACCAAAAGCAAGAAAAAATCTTCAAAGAATTCTTCTCCTATTATAACTTTACCAGTTTCCCCAATAGGAGACTCTTCCGCTAGAATTCCTGCCGATATCCATGTTGTAGAATCATCTATGGCCAAATCAAAATCCAGCGGTAAAAACAAGGGGAAGAAGAAAATAAACAAAACTCAAAAGAGAAATTAGATAAAAATGAATCTACTGACGAGAAACATAAACCTCACTATCCTTGTCTCATTTTTGATGAGGAACACTTTACAAGAGACTGCTCACATCAAGCTGAGGTTTCAAAAATCGTCAAAGGTTCTCAAATGCTTGCTGTCTTGAAGGATCCTTTTCCTAGCCAAGATAGTAAGATGATTGGTTCTTCCTCAAATGCCTCAGAAGAACCCATTATGATGATGTCCCATGTCAGGATTGCGATGCGATTACAAGATTATGGTAGTGAAAATCCTGTTGGTGGTAAGGAAGTAGAATCTTCTAATTCAAACCCTCAACTTCAACTCCTTCTGGTTCTGATCCGCTACAGATCGAGAAACCTAACTCAGACTTAGTAATCAAACTGCCTGCTAAAGGTATACTTCGGAAGTCAACTTTCAATCCACATTCGAGAGCTACTCAGAATTATAACATTGTTGAAGATTTAGTTATTTCCCCTTCAGCAATGTCGGCTTTGGAGGTGCTGCGATCATGCCCAGCACAGCGTAAATTACTATTGTCTGCTATAGGAGCTATTGATATTCAGGATTCAAACCTAATAATCTTCGATTTAGAGAATAGTACACCTCGCCTACCTCATCAAATGGCTTTCTAGATTCCAGTGTTAGTTAAAAACAGACCTTGCTTTTGGACTGTGATTGATGAGGGAGCTTCTACGTGTATTATGTCAATTCAGTGTTGGAGATCGCTTGGTTCTCCTACACTCAATCAGTCCCCGATGATTCTAAAGGCTTTTGATGGCCAAGAGTTTCATCCATTTGACATTTTGCAGGATTTACCTATAGGGGTTGAAGGAAAAACTGTAAATCTAGATGTGGAAGTGGTTGATGCCCCTCTAGATTACAACCTTCTTTTGGGTTGCAGTTGGTCTTATGCTATGACTGCTATTGTTTCATCAGTCTTTCGGCTTATCAAGTTTTCTCATAATGGAAAGATCGTTACGATAGACCAGCTAACTTATTTTTCATTTGACCCAGCCTCTTCTGATAATATTCAACATGTCGGTAAAATCGCTATCCCTTACAAGGATATTTGGGTAGGTTTGATTAAAGGTTCTAGTTTATTAGGAACTTTTTCATTTCCTCCTCCTAACGTATTGCCTTCTGTTACAACTATTCATATGATTTCATCGAACACTATTGCTTTTGATGATCCTTGGATCGTACCTTCCGATTATGAGGTGGATTCATTTGGTAACGTGATGCCTTTGAGTCCCTTTGAAATTGCATATCAGGCTATACATCATTTCTGACTCTTGTTCAACCAAATCTAATCCAATGAATGTGGTCCATGGGGAATCACTTTCAATATCAACCTCAGCTTCAACAACATTTTCTGATCCTGTTCATACTAATGAGTAGATTCGAGAGCTTTTGTTTGTTGATGATTTACCATGGGAAGATCTTCATCATTGATCTTCATTTTTACCTGAGCTTGATCATTTTGAAACATCTATTTTTACAGCTGACTATGTCAAAGAACCACAAGATCCATTGCAACATCCTGATTCTGAGTTGAATTTGGGAAATATCTCTCGAACCGTTCCTATTGACATTTCAGTTAAACCTGGAATTATTGAAAACATTCATATAGGTGCTTCCTGTACGGACGAGGAGATCCAAACTTATAAATCCCTATTTCAAGAATTCTGTAACGTGTTTTCCTGGTCATATGAAGAAATGCCAGGAATCAATCCATCAATTGTTGTCCATGAAATTAAAACTTACCCGGATGCTAAACCTGTCCGGCAACGTTTGTGTCAGATACATCCAGGAAAAGCTGCTGCTATTAAAGCTTAAGTTGAGAAATTACTTTGAGCAGGTTTCATTTATCCAATTCCCTTAATGGATTGGGTATTGAATATTATTCCTATTAACAAAAAGCAAGGAATGACAAGAATATGTATCGATTATAGGGATATTAATCGAGCTTGTCCTAAAGACAATTATCCAACCCCCTATATCGATCAAATTATTGATGATTGTGCCGGCAGTGAAATGTTCTCCTTTATGGATGGGTTTCCTAGTTACAATCAAGTCAACATACTCCCTGCTAATCAACCTAAAACGGCTTTCATTTGGCCATGGGGGACATTTTCTTATTGCAAATTACCTTTTGGATTGAAGAATGTCAAGGAAACTTTTTAAAGGGCTATGTCTTACGCATTTCATGAAATCAAGCACATTGTGTAGCCTTATTTCGATGATTTACCTGCCCATTCATTACGTAGAGCTGATCATCTCACTCATTTACGAGCAATCTTTATAAGATGTAGGCATTATTGAATTAGGCTGAATCCACACAAATGTGTTTTCTGTATAGAGATGGGTCATTTACTGGGATTTGTCGTTTCGAAATCTGGCATTTGTGTCAATCCCTCGAAGGTTGAAGCTATTGTCAAATTACCTCCTTCAAATCTTCGCCAACTCCAAAGTTTGCAAGGGAAAGCAATTTTTTTACGTCGTTTCCTTCCTAACTACACCAAGATAACGAAAGGTTTTACTAGGTTATTGAAACAAAATACTCCATTCTTTTGGGATGAGATAGCTGACAAATCTTTTGATGCACTTAAACACACATTGACCCATGCACCATTATTGCATCCTCCCAACTACAACCATGATTACTTTTTGTACCTCGCCGCTTCTCATTCCACCATTGGGATGGTTTTAGTTCAGGAAGATGAATTCAACAATGAACATGTGATTTACTATCTTAGTCGAACTCTGAATCTGACTGAGCTTAAATATTCACATGTGGAGAAATTGGCCTTGGCAGTTGTTCAAGCTATCCAGATATTTTGTCACTACATCTTATTATGCAAAACCACGGTAATTTCTGACTATAACCCTATGACGTATATTTTGACCAAACAATTGCTAGGGGGCAAGTATTCCAAATAGATATTTATCCTGGAAGAATTTGACTTCGAATTTGAAAAATCCAAGGCAAAGAAATCTTTGGTTTTTGCAGAACTAATGTGTGATTTCCCGCATACTGATACTGAACCTGTGGTGGAAGAACCCATTGTGAATGAATCCTTGTTTCTTATCAGTACTCTTGATCCATGGTATGGAGATATAATTGTTTATCTCCGAACCCAATCTTTTTGGCCCCAAATATCACGATCTCAGTGAAGGAAAATACGTTTCTAATCCCAACAATACAATATTATTGGAGATACACTCTACCATCGTGGGGCGGATTCTATTTTCTGACGTTGTCTAACTCATGAAGAAGTTGAAAGGGTTTTAAATGACTGTCACTCTGGAGCATGTGGCGGTCATATGTCTGGATATGCCACAGCCCAAAATATATTGCGTTGTGGTTATTTCTGGCCATCCTTATTTAAAGATTGTATCTATGCAGTCCGGAAATGCCACAATTGTCAAATTGTTAATCATAATATGCGTGCTCCACCTGCTCCTCTCCACCCTATAATTGTTTTCGGTCCTTTCGCAAAATGGGGTATCGAATTTATTACATGTAACCCTCACTCGCCCGGGGGGCATGCGTATATCATCCTTGCGCTAGATTATTTTACTAAGTGGGCCGAGGCAATGCCTACCTTTTCGACAGATGGCAAAACTGCTGCAATTTTCATTTTCAATCATATAATTGCTAGATTCGGTGTTCCTCAAGCTATTATTACTGATCATGGAAGTCATTTTCAAAACATCATGATGACTGAACTAACAGATCAACTTGGCCTGTGTCACGATAGTTCTACTCCATATTACCCACAGGCTAATGGGCTGGTTGAAGCTATCAATAAAGTTCTAGTCACTATGATCCAACGAATCATTGGTATTCATAGGTCGAATTGGCATAACATGTTATTTTCAGCACTTTGTGCATATCGAACCTCGGTAAAAATATCAATTGGTTTCACTCCCTTTCAACTGGTTTACGGTTTGGAAGTAGTGTTACCCATTGAATGTAAAATTTCGTCATTACAAATAACCATAGAATTACTCCCAGCCACTTCCATAGAGGAGAAACGTTTGTTGTAATTAGCTCAGCTAGATGAGAATCGACATGATGATGCATTAGCAATCGAGACTCATGCAAAATAAATAAAAGTTTAATACGACCGAAATGTTACACCTCTTAATTTTTTGTAATGAGGCCTAGTTTTACTATACGATCAAGCAAATGATAAGCTAGGGGCTGGAAACTTTGTACCTATGTGGCATGGTCCTTATATTTTTAAGCGAAAGTTGGCAAAAGGGGCCTATGAATTGGTAGATTTTGACGATGTCTCTTTGGGTAAACACAGAAATGGGCTTTATCTGAAAATATGTTATGCTTAAATTTTGGTGTGGAGATTTTTTATTAGAATAGTTTCTTTTTAGTTGGTGTGTTTTAGATTAGGAAAGTGTGCCTCGTTTAGAGAGGGATTTTATCATTATTCTTGTTTATCTTGATTTTACTCTTGATATTGCAGATGTCGACATCTCTTCAAACATACATTGATTTTGCTGATGGTTCTTTTCGTAATACATGGAATATTTCTTCCGCAGCTTGGGTTATCTATTCAACCTCTTATGAGTTAGTATCTATGCATGGCGTAAGCCTTGGTCAAATAACAAATAACATTGCAGAGTATAGTGCAGTGATTGAGTTATTATCTGAATCCATTTCATTTGGGATTCGGAGTTTGATTGTTAGGTTAGATTCTGAACTCATTGTATTACAGCTTAATAGGGTTTATGCCATTAGAAATCCAGTGTT
>APFE030726633.1:76797-90259 GCA_000404065.3 Pinus taeda | reverse complement strand
TCATCATGGACCATAATTTTGTTGACATCTTCCCTTCAAATAACTCTCCTACTTGGGATAATGGTCGGTCGGGGATTTCTACATTGCAAAGCGACTAGACCGGTTCCTCTTGCATGATATGCTCATTGACAGACTTGGGTTGGTCTCATATGATATTATTAGTTGCCATATTTCTTATCATCGCCCTATCATCCTACACTAGCGTCAAAAGGATTTCCGACGAGGGCTTCCTTTCAAATTCAACCGGATCTGGTTAGAAGACCCATCCTACTCTAAACTAGTCAAGAACATATGGCGCAATGCGGAATGTCACTCCCCCTCTCATATGGGGTCATTTATGGACAGTTTAAGGACTCTGTGATAGGCGACAAAGAAATGGGAGATTGACAATAAGCGACATCTGAAAAAAGAACTTGTGGATATTGAACTTGAGTTGGAATCCATCAGCCCACTACTTACTGGTCATTCACCTCCACTGGACATCTGATCCCGCATTCAGACACTTGAGAAAAGAAGATCAACACTCTTGCTCCAAAAAGAAATGACTTGGAAGCTGAAAAGCAAAGCTATCTGGCTTTGGGAGGGCAACCGCAACACAAAGATTTTTCATCATTTTGCAAATTGCCAACGTCAAAAAAATTCAATCTGGGAGATATATGACTTGGACGGGACCAAGTGTCTATCCCAACAGGATATCAGTCGAGTTGCTTTAACTTTTTTCCAATTACCTACAGCCACAAACCCTCATATTGCCTGGAGGACCTACTGTGGGGTATTATGCACTACCCAAAAATGTTCGATGAGGAAGCAAATTTAGGTCTTTTTAAACCCCTTACTGTGGAGGAAATACATGGCGTCCTTCTCTCTTTTCATGGCGATAAGAGCCCCGTACTAGATGGTTGGACCGTTGAATTCTTCACTCAATTTTTTTATCTGTGTCAGTTGGACCTGGTTAACCTCGTCAAGGAATCCCAGGTTCTGGGCATTGTACACCCCCTTCTAAACTCCACTTATATTGTTCTCATTCTAAAAAATCCCATTACTCATACCTTCTCTGACTTCCGACCCATTTCTCTCTGTAACCTCATCTATAAAATCATCTCAAAGTCTATTGCAAACCACCTAAAACCCATTCTCTCATCTTTCATCTCCCCACAGCAATTTGGTTTTCTCAAACATCATTAGATCCATGATGATGTTTCTACGGCTCAGGAATGTCTACATTCCATCCACTCAAAGAAACTCGGGGCGGCTATCATGAAGGTGGACCTCAAGAAAGCTTTCGATTGCCTGGACTGGGGATACTTGAGATTGGTCCTCCATAAAGTAGGTATACAACCCCGAACCATTAAATGGATCATGGCCTATGTTACAAATGTTCAGTTTATTGTTATCATCAATGGATATCCGATGACCTATTTCAAGGCGGGTAGGGGCCTTAGACAAGGTTGTTCTTTATCTCCTCTCTTATTCATTCTTGCTTTGGATGGTCTGAGTCTACACATATTAGATGTTGTTACTGCCGAACATTTTCTTCCTCTTAAAATAGGGAGCAACATTCAGATCTCTCATAGCTTTTTTGTGGATGATGTGCTTATCATGGGGCTCCTCAATAGGTTTGCATGGCTCCACCTATTTCAAATTTTTAATAGATTTGGAAATGTTACTGGCCTCAAAATGAACCAAAGGAAATCAACTATTATACATGCACAGGGGATTTCTCATATCATTGATTATATTGCTAATCCGTTTGGTATTGCTTTTGAATGTATTTCTGCTGGTTTAAAATACCTTGGTTTTCATTTAAAGCCTTGTAAGTACAGGATCCTAGACTGGCAATGGTTAGTTGACTGATATTTTTGGAAAATTTCCGTTTGGGAATTCAGATGTCTCTCTATGGGAGGGCGTTTCACACTTGTACAAGCGGTGATAATGCAACTGAGTGTCTACTGGGCACATTTATTTCATTTGCCTTCATCCATTATTAAGAAGCTCGATGGAATCACTACACATTTTATCTAGTCTGGCATGAGGCAAAAACAAAAATACCATCTCTCGAAGCTGAATCACATTACATTGCCAAAGAGGATGGACAGATGGGGCATCCTCGACTTGCAGCGCTTTAGGCACACTCTCCTCCTTAAATCCATTTGGCATGGGATCTTTGGCACTGGCACATGGTGTCAAGTTATTAAACTAAAATACTTGAAAGGCATTCATTTCAAAGTATGGATTCACATGGGCCATATTGGACAAAACTCGGGCTCCGCCATATGGCGTAGTTTCACAAAGATCAGGAATACATTTCTAAGGATGCTTACATGGCGACTTGGCATAGGATACCACATCATTATTGGTCGCAACCACATTTGGGGTTTGGTGGATCTAGACCCATTCTCAGCCCCTCTCATTCAGTGCCTAAATAATCAAGGTATTTTCTTCTGGCACCAACTCATCGTTGCTTGGGTAAATAACTATCCAGTTTGGAAACAATCATCAGAATCTACATGGTTCAGTCACGGTAGACTGGGATAACATATGCATTCATATGAGACTATGAGGAATCCACAGAGAAGAGGAACGTGACACGATTGCCTGGGAAGGTAAAACGAAAGACTATAATATCAAGGTTGTGGATACTTACAACAGACTCTGTTGTTTGCAAACAAATCAACAGGGGGATGGTTGGTTTGCTAAATTTTGGAGTCCTCACCTTCCCATTAAAATCTCCATTTTTCTCTAGCTTGTATGGAAGAATAAAAATCTGACCAGTGAAAATCTTCAGAAGCGAAATTGGTCTAGCCCTAGATACTGCGTTCTTTGCAGGTAGCCAGCAAAAGAAAATTTTCACCTTTTCATAACATGTTCTAAGGTCTCAATACTCTGGAAAAATCTGGAGAACACTTTTGTTTTCTCGGTACCGCATTTTGGTGACATTGAAAATTGGCTAAAAGGGTGGAGCAACCAACATGGCTTATGACGCCTCTTGCCAGCTATTTTCATATGGAAGATATGGAAGTGGAGGAACAACATCATATTTAGCAGCCACAAAGAACAAGGGACATATGTGCTGAAGAGTGTCACGAACAAAATTGAGGTTGCTTTACAGGGTGTCTCCACACAAAAGCCTCCTCAACTACATACAAATCTTGTGTTTGACTACCCAGCAGGCTATTTTGATGGTGCATCACAAGATCGCATTTGTGGATGTGGCTTCATCTTATACATTCATCCAGAGTTGTCATACCATGTCCACTAGGGAGTAGGATTGGGCACCAACACTAAGGCAGAAGTAATGGCACTATGGGGTTATTGTGGTTCACTCATTTCTTGGACATACAAACTATACATGTTTATGGAGACTCAAAGGTAATCATTGATTATGTGGGAGAAAAAGCCACAATCTACAAGTCCTCTCTCCAGGGTTGGCTACAACAAATCAAGACATTATGGTGCCCCTTAAAACAATCCTTCATACATCACATATGTAAAAATCTCAATATGGAGGCAGACAGATTATCCAAGCTGGGCATACGAGAGGCACTGGATGGTCTCCATGTGAATATCAAAATGGAGGAAACCTGGCATGATGTTGGGATGATGCCACTACCTGGATAAACAACCTGTATATTTTGTTGTCTAGTATACATGTTGCACCTTTCTCACTTTACCTTTTATCTATTTGAATCTCTGTAGTGAATGATACAGGTCTAGATATGAATGGCCCATTATGTAGAAGCATCTTGTACCCGTATTAGTTTTTGAACTATCTGATACGCTAGTCCGACTCAATATGCTCTGAATTACATATATGATCCATGGATCTACTGGTTATGAACTAGATGTAATTGCATTAAATCTATGAATGAATACACTGCTTTTTTCTTCTAAAAATATATATATATATAAATAATAAAAATATAATATATTACACATTTATTTCATCTTGAGCAACACATAAATAAAATGTTTTAACCATTTTTATATATATTTCTATTTGCCTTATATATTATATGCATAGTCTTTCTCTTTCTATATGTACTAGCCTATATCATCAAAGAGATATAGAACAGTCGGTGAAGGAGCGCGTTGTTAAGGCGCTCCATATGCAAAGGTCACCGGTTCTAGTCTTGCTGATACCAAAAAATCCAGCATGGTTTTCGCTGGTGTGGCTTAGGCCGGGTGCGATCCCCAGGTGACTTTGACGGCTTAGATGCCCCAAAGTCGTGGCCTCACAGCGACAGGGTAAGAGTGATTTTTAGGATTCACCCACTTATCAACAAAAAAAAAATATGTACTAGCCTATCTCCACCTCAACTTCAAATCTACCAAGTGTAGAGAGGGATCAAATCTCTTCACTCTCAAAGATGTTTTCACCTCAAGAGATTTGATTAATCTTAGCTCTTAGTAAATGGATAGTTAAGATGGATAGAATATATACATATATATACTATTAGCAAAACCATAGATTGTCAAGAACTAGAACCCAAAAACTATCAACAGTAAATTGACTATTTTACTTCAATTTTATTTTAATTATTAACTTTATTTTTTATTTCTTTTATTTTAAATTGGCCAAGTCAAAATATTTACATACACAATTACACAAAACATTACTATACTCAACACAAAAATAATATAATTTATTATTATTATTATTATATCCTTTTTCATTCCCCTCCCTTCCTCTCCCTTATGCATCCTTGTTTTACTTCCTCTTCTCTTGCTCCTTCTCTTACTCCCTTATGCCCCTTACTTGTTGGCACATGTAGTGAAATGCCCTAAAGTGATATAACTAATAAAAAATCTACGTTCATATCAACATGATTTATATATTAAAATAATTAATAATATTAATAAAAAATTGTAATTTCTAAAAAAAACTTTTACTTAATTTATTATAAATCACCAAAACCTTAATATAAAAATTACATAATTTTAAATTTATTTTTTTCCATATCATAATAATTTGATTATAATAAAACAAAATGTATTAAAACATTTATACCAATATCTGATTAACCAATCGATATTACATTGCACCACACAGTGTAATATCTACAATATAACAAACTCTTTGAAAAGTTGAATTATGACAATGACAATGTACAATATTGTGGTCCAACGAAAAGCAACTTACGCGAAAGTTCACTGCAATTATCCCTTAGTCAACGTGATGTCCACCTAAGACACAAAAAATTTAGCACAACAAAAATTACAATAAAAAAAAATAGATACGGCATGTAGCTTATATTGTTGATTTATATTTTGGTGGAAAAAAATTAATGTTTATTAAAGTTTTCAATTAAAAAATTAAATATTAAATTGAACATTTTGAAAATTAAAAAATAATAAATTATTAATGAAAATGTAAATTGTTTTATTGTTTGATGATTAGTTTAATGTTTTTAAAAATGAAATATATACTACATAAAATTTAAAATAAGTTTTTATTATCAAAGTGTCAATACCACAATGTTTTAAAAACCATAATTCAATTTCAAAACAAAATATTTTATTCCGATTAATTTTATAATATTTATAAATTAAAATTTATACTTATAATATAATAAGATTTTAACATGGATGTTTACCCTCATTTTACTATGGATATTATTAACTTATAAAAACGTTTTGTGTAAAGGCCCATCCTAGGGTCTTTTAACTAAAACTACATTTCTCTAATTTTAAATACAATAAAATGGAAAATAATTTATTACTATCTAAACATTTAATTGATGATAGTTTACCATTTAAAATTTATTTCCCACAAACTAAATAAGTAAGAATTTCATTGCAACCACTTACATAAGTAATCAATAAACAGAGGAATACATGTTCCAATAGCTTAGTTGAGATGCTCTTGAGTTCTTGACTCTGTTGGATGCTCCTATTGACTACCCGATTGAATTTGCCTCCTAGCCAACTAAGAAGTATTTTCTAGCCCAGGAAACTTCCACAAGTTCCCTAGCCTTTTGAGCCCAAGTCCAACCAGATGTAGTGTGTCCAAGTTAAACAAATACTCTCATTCTCTCCCTTCTCTTCCATCCACCTTCCTCCTAAAACAAAATCTTCCAAAAAACCACAACCACAACCAAAACCAAGACCAAGACCACCACCCTTATGCCTTCATCTCCCATCCACCTCAACCACCTATCATTAATGTCATAACTACCCCCTCATCTTTTCATTTGACTTTTCCTACCATATCTTCTACCAAGTAAATTTGAAAAGACATTTTGGGGATAAGATATGGATATTTAAATTGGTAATTAATTGGAGAGGACCATATCTTCTCCCAAGTAAATTTGAGAGGAAACTTTGAGGATGAGATATGGATATATAATTTGGTAATTAATTGAAGATGATCATATCTTCTCCCAAGTAAATTTGAGAGGGCATTTTGGGGATGAGATATGGATATATAATTTGATAATTAATTGAATATAACCATATCTTCTCTCAAGTAAATTTGAGATGACATTTTGGGGATATGGGTATTTAAATTGAAATAAATGGAAGGAAACCATATCCTATCAAAATTTAAATTTGAGAAGACAAGTTGGGAATTGAGCAATAACAATAAATAAATTTACAGTTTAATTTGCATCATAAGATTAAGTAGGGTATTACATACACCCCTCTTTCAGAAAACTTCATCCCAAAGAGTGAAAAAGATACAAGGAGTCGAAGTAGTTTGACAATAAGGCATACAAAATAGAAAGAGAGTTATAGTAGTAAAATTTTATAAGTCAAACAATGACATCATGTCCCATCAAGAGTCTCCAAATAATCTATATCCTCCTATTCTTCCTAACCTACTTCCGTTCCCACCCTATCCATCCTCAACTACTATATAGTGTGGCATCGGCTATACAAATATAACCACTGATAAAACCAACATGGTGGAAGCGTCAACTATATTGACCTAACTTCCCCAACAGGCAACTGGCAATCGTCATCACACGGCTAGTGGAGCGTGTCCACCACTGCCCTCCCATGATTCTAGGTTTGGAGGTTACACGGTGGAAAATACCTCCACCCCTCCTCACAACTAGGGTCAACACCATAATATGGACCACACTACAGCGCTGGTTGGATATTTGTCATTAAATAATCTAGTCAGGTAGTCTTGTGACCTGTCATTTACATTTTACACGTCATAAGAGTGCATATCAAGTGGATACAAAATGTAATAGAACGATGTATATCACACCTTTCTTCATTAGATGTCTCGACCTTCCCCAATGGAAGATTAGATCTTGGTTATCATATAGTTCTTTCCAATGTGCAGGTTAGTTCTCATTCATGCATATATATAACAATAAAATATATATAGATAAGTGATTTTAAGCATCATGTTATTAAGTCTAGTATCCACATGTCAATTTTGAAGTTCATATTGGAAATAAATCTTACATTATATAAATCATAATTTAACTAAGTCCTTCATTAGATAAATCATATCCAATTAAGCCATACATGAAACAACAATAACTCTAATAAGTCATGCACTAGATAAATCATCACCAAGTAATTCATACATTAGGTCATACATCAAACATTTCCATCATCAATACCTAATCCATCTAATGATTTATATAAAAAGTTTCATATGTCTAACTAAATGCATCAATATTACATAGCGTTCATAAATAAATAACATGGAACTAGAAAATAGAGCCTTAGCATAGGTATCTATCTAAGTCAAAATGGGCATCACAGATGCTCAAAAAGTGAGGGGTTGTCATGGCGTATAGTCTCTGCATCCTCCCAGGTGGCAGATCTTGGGCTATACTTGTCCCACTAGACCTTAACCTAGTCCACCATGCAACGTCTGAGTTATCGAACCCTACGGTCCAATATGCGTAATGGTTCGACCACTATGATTCCTATGCCTGAGACCTGCAATTCCCTCTAATCCAGTCTATGAGATTCATCAGAAACATAATGTCGTAAAATAGATACATGAAAACATCATGATTTTTATGCAAATTGGGTGGCAGTACAAGACGATAGGCAACTGGTCCAATCTTTCTCTTGATCTTAAAAGGTCCTACGAACCGAGGTGACAACTTCGTCCCTTTCCCAAAGCAAATGGTTCTTTTTTTGGGTCGGATATGAATAAAAACTTGGTCCCCTACCTCGTAACTGCGATCAATCCTATGTGAATCAGCATAACTCTTCTGTCTATCTTGTGCTTCCTTTAACCTTTGTCGAATTTGTCTTACTTGTTCCTCCATTTCTTGAACTAATTCTGGCCCAATTATTACTCGGTCCTCCAACTTTTCCCAACTCAATGGCGTCCTACGTGGCCTTCCATATAGAGCTTGATAAGGAGGCATCTCGATTGAACTGTGGTAACTGTTATTATAGGCAAACTCTACCAATGGTAAGTACCTTTCCCACTAAGTCTGATTATCCATGACGTACATTCGAAGCATGTCTTCCATAACCTAATTTACTCTTTCAATCTGCCCATCTGTTTCTGGATTATATGCAGTGCTCAAGTTCAACTGAGTCCCTAGTGCTGACTACAAACTTGTTCAAAACCTAGATGTAAATCGAGAGTCTTTATCAGAAATGATCTTTGTGGGTAACCCATGTAGCTGAATAATTTCACAAATAAAAACTTGTGCCACATCAGTAACATCGTAAGTGTATCTTACTGGGATGAAAAGGGCACTTTTGGTCAATTTATCAACTATAACCAATATAGAATTGTGCCTTTGTGACATGTGTGGAAAACCCACAACAAAATCCATAGAAATGACCTACCATTTAGACATAGGGATGTCATGTGGTTGTAGGAGTCCTGCTGGATGGCGATGATCAGCCTTCACTCGTTGACATTCAAGACATATGGCGACAAACTGGACTATGTCGTGCTTCACACCTGCCCAAAAGAAGAGTTTCTTCATGTCCGTGTACATCTTCTTCACTCCAGGATGTGCACAATAGAGTGCTCTATGTGACTCTTTAAGGATGGTCCTTCTTATACCCCCTTCTTTACGTATGTACATTCTCCCTTGAAATCTCAATACTCCATCTGGTTCAAGGACATATCCCTCAAACTTTGGTTCTATCTGCTTCCCACTCTGGAGTGCTAATATAACCTTTAGATACCAACTATCTTCAAAGAATTTCTCCAACACACGTTCCCTCAAATTTACCTTTAAGGCTACTAGAGAGAAGGTTTGTGGTCTCCTGCTTAGTGCATCAGCCACCACATTCTCCTTTCCCTTGATGTATGAGATCTCAAAATCATAACCACTCATGAATTCGCTCCACCGCCTTTGTCTAGCATTCAAATCCTTTTGAGTGAAGAGATTCTTTAGGCCTTGATGATCTGTTCTTAACTCAAATCTTCTCCCAATGAGGTAGTGTCTCCACAGTTTCAAAGCTAACATCACTGTTGCTAATTCTAAGTCATGGGTAGCATGCAACTCTTCATGTTTATTCAATTTTCTAGATGTGTAAGCTATTACTCTGCCTTCTTGCATAAAAATTGCTCCCAATCCTTGCTTCAAAGCATCAGTGTAGACAGTGAAGTCTTTTTCCATGTCCCGTACTCGAAGGTTCGGTGCACTAGTTAGTAACCTCTTTAGTTCTGTGAATGCAGTGTCACATTCATATGCCCATTCATACTTGACCCTCTTTCGCTGTAATGTGGTGATGGGTTTTGCAATCCTTGAAAACCCTTCCACAAACCTGCGATAATACCCTGTTAGCCCCATAAAACTACGCACCACATGAGAATTTTTTAGTATTAGCCAATCCATTATGGCCTTTACCTTTTCCGAGTCAACTAAAATTCCTTCACCTAAAATGATGTGCCCAAGGTAATTAACTTTCTTTTGAAAGAAGGAACATTTTGACAATTTTCCATACAATTGATTTTCCCTTAAGCAAGTCAATACAACCCTTAGGTGCTTTTCATGCTCCTTTTCATTCTTGGAATACACAAGAATGTCGTCCAAAAAGACTTGTACAAATTGGTCAAAATACTTCCTAAACTCACCATTCATGAGGCTCATGAATATTGTTGGTGCATTGGTCAAACCAAATGGAACAATTACAAACTCGTAGTGCCCAAAATGAGTTCGAAATGTAGTTTTTGAGATATCACCTTCCTTAATCCTCAATTGGTGGTATCCAGATCATAGATCGATCTTTGAGAAAATCGTTGCTCCCTTCATTTAATCAAATAGGTCATCTATTCTAGTTATCAGGTACCTATTCTTTATTGTGGCTCTATTCAAGTCCCTATAATCTATGCATAGCCTTAAGGGACCATCCTTCTTCTTGAAAAAAATCACTGGTGCACCCCAAGGTGAAATACTAGGTCTGATAAATCCCAAGTCTAAGAGCTCTTTTAGCTGCATCTGCAACTCACAAAGTTCGGGAGTTGTCATCTTATAGGGTGTCTTAGATATTGGTTTTGCACCATGTTTTAGGTCTATTGTGAAATCAATCTCCCTTACAGGAGGTAATCCATGCAATTCCTTAGGAAAAACATCCTTGAATTCTGACAAAATTGGGTGTTGATCTAAGGAGGGTCCTTTCTAGTCACTTACAGCCTCGACCATATATATCTTGCAACCTTGTCGGAGACAACGTTTTACCTTCATTATGGATATGAATCATAGCAACACTCCTCTCTTGATTCCAAAAATCTCAATTGGCCTACCCTCATCATCTAAACAAATCACCTTCTTCTTGAAACAGTCTACCAAAGCTCGATGAGCTTCTAGCCAGTCCATTCCAATAATTACATCATATATCCCCAATGTTGTGACGTATGCCTTCAACTTAGTTATACACACCATGAGGTTTACTTGACATTGTTCAACACTAGGTCCTACTTCTTGTTTTATCGGAGAAGTCATCTCAACTTGCTTAAAGTGATTGTGCTCATAGACTGCCAACCCACATTTTTCTAATGCAACTGGTGAAATGAAACTATCTGTAGCACTTGAATCAAAAAAAAAATTAACTTTTACTTTGTTTATCATACCTAAGGTTTCTACCATAGCAGACTGGTGTTCAACTTGTCGGTTATCAATTGGTGCATAGATTCGATGGTGGCTACTTGTGCCCCCCATTGGTGCTTTTCCTTCTCTATGGTTGTTACCAGTTTGTGACTCAGGACAGTGAAACTAGTAATGAGGTCCCTTGCATCCCAAACAAGTGATGCATGGTAACCTTGAACCAAATGTTGTGGAGTTCTTTGGAAAGAGTTTATTCCCTTGGGACCCCTGCCCCTACTTGTTGCTCCTCATGTATGACCTTGATTTGCATGCGCCCTTGAAGTTGCGGGTGAAGCTACACTATTAACCATTGAAGTCCCCATTGTCAAGGTACAATCCTATTTCCATATGGCGCTGGCCTCAAACTTCCTCCCCTGGGGAAGGTACAAGGGGTCTTCCCCATAAACCTTGGTTGGCGTGGAAAAATGGTTTTGTTTCCACCCTGTTGAGCCTCAACCTTGCACCTTCCTACACACCCTCTTAACCCTCATACTCCATTCACTTCACTCATCTAGTGGTTGAATCATTACATTATAGTTTAAAAAGGACCGTTTACATGGTTTTCTAACTATACTGATGTTTGTTGTTTGGTTTAGTCTTTTGTTCATGCAGCTACGGAAACTTGTCAATTTCCGCAGCCAGCACATGTTTCCGCAGCCCGCACAGGTTTCCGCAGCCATTTTGTTAAAGGTTGTGCTCCAGGTGTCTTCTGAAGGAACGGGCCATATGGGCAAGCTCCATATGGCATGTACATGGATCGTGTCCCCTTGAACCGGCCAAATCATCATTTTGAAGCCGCGGTCAACTCAAGTCAAAGACGTGGCCAACCGAAGAGTCCTGCGGTGGCACGTTACTGTTAAAGGCACATGAATGAAACGTGGCTTAGTTCCCAGCTCATGGAGGCTCCAGCGCATCTGAGGATCGTGTTTGAACAACAAATATAACAGCCCATCGCTCCAGGATTTAAGAAGCATAACGACAGTTAACTAGATCTCGGCTCATGAGATCTACGTGTCCATGGCACGCAGTTAATAGTTTAAGTTGTTGATTAATTAGCTGTAGGACTTTTACATTATAAATAACGCGTTTCCAAACGCTGTAAAGAGACTTTTGCTGCATAGAATTTCTGAGCTATTATGTAATTTCCACACGTTGTTGGTTATACCACCCCATTGTTTTACATGTTGCTGATTTGAATACATGAGTAGATTGTTTTGAAGATAGTTTTGCGATCACTTGATTGGATGAAGTGGCAGAGGGCCCCTGCATACTAAAGCCCTGTAAAGTATTTGTTTAGTTTCTTTATGCTTTTATTTTGTCATTAGTTTGTACATAAGATGTTATGCTTTATGATTTGTTTATATCTTTGTCTTTACAAACTGATCAGTGCTTTTTGCAGGTCCTTTTAGGCAGCCCGGGCAATCTTTTGTTTTCTTTAATAAATTTTGGCATATGTGATCATCTTATCCTGCTTGCTAACCTTCATTTTCTGCAATTTACATTCAGCATTGTCCTTTTCCAATTGTTATTTGTTTATTTCTTTTTTTCTGCTAAATTAGGTGTCATACTACTTAATAATTTTATGATTTCTTTATGTGTTCAATGACTATATCAGCAGGAGATCAGAATATCACTAACAGTGGTGTGATTTAAGTGTCATAGTACTTACTCATAGTTGTTTCCATAAAGTAGATTGAGCTGTATGGTAAAGAACTAAAGGAGTCTAAGTAGTGTGATTAATTTCTTTTTATATTTAGTCATCATATTGCTTGTTACGTTCATAATTACTTCCTCAAGGTAGATTGAGCTAAGAGGTAAAGGATTTGAAGAATTCAAGTAGTGTGATTAGTTTCCTTATGCAATTTATTTTCTTTAACAGTTAAACATCATATTGCTTGTTATGTTCATAATTACTTCCTCAAGGTAGATTGAGCTAAGAGGTAAAGGATTTGAAGAATTCAAGTAGTGTGATTAGTTTCCATATGCAATTTATTTTCTTTAACAGTTAAATATCATATTGCTTGTTATGCTCATGATTACTCCTCCAAGGTAGATTGAGCCAAGGGGCATAGGATCTAAAAAGCTCAAGTAGTGTGAGTTAGCTGCTTTACTTTAGTTTGAGTTGTTTTCCAAGTTTTTTCTTTCTTTTCATTTTCAGCAGCAAGGATACTGGGCCATTTCCATTAGTTCGCTTTTTGATTGGTTTTATTTCAGTTATTGTAAAGCTTTCTTTTGAGCAATTTTCAAGCATAGAAATCATAACCATTCACACTCCACACACTTCACACTTCACTTTCATCACCACACATTAAGAAAAGAATAAAATCCAAAAACAAACTAAAAAAGCTTAAAACAACAAAAACTTAAGAAAATGGTTATCTAAGTACATATAGTACACCTCACTTCGTCAGTCTACGAACCTCGGGTTGACA
>APFE030726633.1:56236-65232 GCA_000404065.3 Pinus taeda | reverse complement strand
AAAAAAAAAAAAAAAAAAAAAAAAAAAAAAAAAAAAAAAAAAAAAAAAAAAACTAGACTAAGGTGCAGCAAAGAAACTTAGGCTAAATCGGGTTTCAAGCGGAAAAAGCAATGCAAGGTCAAAATCAATGGAAGCGGTCGTAAGGACGTAGTAGCGCATAGGGACCATTGGATCGATCAGTGAATAGAAGATGGATGGTGGAGATCTTATCACGGGGGTTAAGTGAATAAATGGATGAACAGGGTTGATGAATAGGATGAATGGCAGATATTGTATCGCGAGGAGTTAAGTGAGTGGATGGACGAATTAAGGTAACAAATGAGATGAATGGCCGAGATCTAATCATGGGGATGAAGTCAAGAGATGAACGGACGAGGTTAACATGAGCTATGAATGGCTGAGATCTGATCGCACGGGTGAAGTCAAGAGATGGACGAATGAGGTTAACAGGAGTGATGAACGGTTGAGATCTTATCGCGCAGGTGAAGTCAAGAGATGGACGACGAAGAACGTATCGTGGGAAAAATAAACGTGCAAAAATGATGGAGTGGGTTTCTAAGGCGGTAAGTAGTTTCTCGCGTGCCCTTCAGGCTGTAAGCAGTGTTTGGAAATTTCATGCGATTAGCCTTACTGCGCGACACGTAGCACAAGAAAACCACTTTTCTCGTGTGCTCTCAGGCGAATAACATTGGTGCACTAATCCGCGCAAGATTGTGCGATAGCCGTTGGATCAGGCAGGGTTGGTCAACGGTGTACATCGGCCAAGTTAGTTGGCGATCGAGTGAAGTGACAGCCATTGGATCAGGCAAGAAAGATCGACGGTGGGGGTTTAAAGTGCATAAAGGTGTGGAGGTGACACGATAGTCATTGGATCAGGTGAGGCAGATCGATGGTGGGGACTTAAAGCTCATAAAGCAAGTGGTGGACTCCATGCAAGGTAGCAGTTGGAGAAAATAGTGAATCGGATGGTGATTGTGAATGTTTGTTGGTGATTAGATGGCGAGGAAGCGATGTAGGAGGAACATGCTAAAGGTGGTTTCAAATGAAAATGACAGAGAAACACAGTGAGGTGAACAAGTAACTGAATCAAACGACAAACTCCATAGCTCATGCGAGAACCAAAAACCTATGTTTTTGGGGCTACTGAAGGGTCCCTTCCTCAAGTCATGGTCCCAGAGGGAGGAGATGAGGCTGAGACACTTGCGCACAGCATGATAGTCATATTTTTCCTCTAACTAACCCGTGAACTGGAAGAAGGCGTAAATGGAATTAAACTGAAGCAAATGCAGCTACTGAAGCAACTGAACATAAAAACCATGAATCATCTACGCTATACTGTTGTAATGGAAATGCAGCTATTTAAACAAATAAATAGAAAACCATGAATCTACTTAAGCAAATGAATAGAAACAGGAATCTATGCTACGTAAACATATGAACAATGAAAACCAGGAAACTGTGCTAGCATACAGTAAATAGGAGCTTTGGCTGCTTGGGTCGGGCCCTAACCCAAGAGCTTCAGCCCTCGGAGTTAGCTTAGAGCTGGCTTAAACATAACTCATTTTTATTATAAAAACCATGGATTATAGAACAAATTGTCACAAGTCTCTTGCAACTCAGAAATAAAAGAGTTTTTACAATAGAAGTCTGAATCCTACTAAGGTCCTAAGCCTCTCTATTTATACATTTGAAGTCTCTAACGACTTCCTTCCCATTAGGGAGGCTTGGCCTCTAACTCAAGAAAAACTGGTTTCTATCCTTTTCATTTGCTCAGTTGTCTTTTAGTCTTCAAAGTGATGGTTGTTTGCACTCCGAGCTGGTGGAGGAATATTAGAATGGAGGGGTAGTAAATGAGGAGGATTTACCTCCTATAATTACTCTCCCTTGTCGCATTCTAGTTTTACCAAGGTCTTTGCCATAGTTCCTTGCTTTTATCCTTTATACCTGCATTTTCCTTGCTTTTATCCTTTATTCTTGCATTTCATGCACATTAGAACACAAAGCAACATATCAAATCTAACTCATTTCATAAACAAAATATAATCAAAAGTATGCAATAAGTTGTGAGAATAGTTGGTTTGACTAACCTAGGAGGTGAATTAAGGCCAATTAAGGCCCATATAATGAATCGATGATGAGGCTCATCATCACCCCCCTACTAAAAGTGTTGCTCATCCTCTGAGCAACTTAGTCAATGTCCATGTCTTTCATGGCTCTGGTAGCCTCTTTGACATCCCATGCTTCTGTTGTGGTCTCTTCTTCTTGTTGATAGAAGACTACTTTCCTTTCTACTTCTTCCCACTGACTCTTTTTCTCTTCTTCTTTTATCCCTCCTAACATCCCTAGGAGTAGTGGTGGACTGAGTTTTAGGCCTATTCAATTGACCTTTAACCTTTGCATTGATTGCTTATACATAGGTGTCTTGTTGAGTTCCTCTCTCAACCTTGGAGGGGAGTGATATTCTCTGATCTTCAAGCTTTGTGGCAGTGTTTTCCATTTCCTTTAGCAGGCATCTGTATTATCATCTCTTAGCAGCCTAAACATATTTTCAAAATTTGAAATTTCTTGCTCTTGGGTAGCAAGATATCTAGGTGCCAGCTAAGGATCATTTTCCATTAGATTATGGATGTTGATTAGGGCCATGGGATTTGATTGTTCAGATCTGATGAAATAGAGGTTCATTTTTCTTTCTAGCTAATATTCTTTTCATCTTTGTAGCCCTTGACTTCTCATGGTTCATCCATGATGCCAAGACCATTAATTGTAGATCTTCTATCTCTACATTAGGATCCCAAATATTCATGTATGTGAGAGCCATATTGTGCAAGTAAAACTTAGCCATTTTGGCCCTATCCTCTAGTGCACTTTGAACACAAATATCAATAAACTGTCTGTAGTCCTGAAATGGCATGGTGCCCCTTTGTGCTAGTGTTTTAATCTGAAATTGCAGCCATTGTTCTCTAAGGTAAAGAGCGTAGGATTTCGCTGGCATCCTACACTAGATGGCCTCTAAGGAGAGGTTGGCCATATATGCTAATTGGTCTTTCTTTTCCTGCAGTTTTCCTCTCTGTTTTTCATATCTTCTTCCCTTTTTTTCTTTCGCATCTCCGTTAGTTTCATCCTTTGTTTCCTCCTCTTGTTTCAGCATCATCCTTCTTGTCTTCTTTCAGCATGTTCCTCTGTATTAGTTTCTTCTTCACCCATCTCATCCACATCTGGCTATGTATCTTCTTTTCTTGTTTTTCCTCCTCCTCACTGACAGAATGACTAACATCATAAATGAGGGTTTTGATGTCATCCTCTGCTAGTAAGTCTCTGAACACTGACCATTTTATAGGGATGCTAAGGTTTTGGAGGGAATCCTCAATGAGGATCCTGATCAACCCATGGTGAACTAACTACTAGGAATTTCCTTCCTTTATTTTGTTGCTGGAGTCTATGAGTGATTGCATCAAGAAATAGGTTATGTTTGTCTTTGGTGAACTGGTGTTTCTACCCCAAATCTTAATTCTTCAAGCATTTTCAATTGGTTGCCATAACAATATTTTATTTATGGACTCTTGCATTCTCTTTTGAATTATTAAAGAATTTACTTTTTTCCACCTTTTCACTTATAAACCAACTACCTCTTAACATTTACAACTTTTTGATCAAATGATGCATATGAGTGAGTGAGTAGGATACTTACTTGTGGTCTTGATGCCATGCTGCAGTTGTCAAAGATCAAAGGCTCTGTTGATGCTAATTCTTCCTCCGCCTCTGCTGTCTGCTAATGGTTTATTAGATTTTGCAAGTATCTGTGACTAAAGATCTTATGATGTTGTTGCTGCTCTGGAGCTCTTGGATCTGATGTTGCTACTGTTGTGGAGCTCCTGGATTACCACTTGGCAATGTTTGGTGTCTCCCTTAGAATTTCTTGATCCTGTTGTTGGATGGTGCTGTGAGGATGCTGTAATGAATGGACAGAGGGAGTAGGAGTGTGTGTGCATGCAGGGATGATGGTAACGAATGAGGGGATTATTTTAGAAAACATAATATTCACCTAAATTGAAGCAATGAAGTGAAAAACAATAGAATTGATGGATGGATGCATGGTAAGGAGTGGAGGAGATGAATATATGTGAGGTAGGGTTCCCTTTGGATCTTCTCTTTGCTCCCTAATTGTCTTTCTCACCCCTGTAAAGAACAACTATGTTTATTTTTTCTTTTTATTATTATTATTATTTTTTGAAAAAAAACTTAGGCTGCCTCAGAGAGATTTTCACCCTAGATATTTGCATTTGGCACCTCAAGGAAGGTTTTCACCCAGGGATATTCATTCCCCTTTCTTTTTTCTTTCTACCCTACCCTACTTGAAAAACAAAATAGCTTTAAAGTATAAAAATACTTCCAATGGAGCCAGGTGCACATCAAGATGACTGACAAGATGATGTTGAGGTTTGAAATGTATCCTTTGATATGTACTTGGATTTCAGAGCCCAAATGACTTGACTTTGAAAGGATCAAGCATATTTGAGGAAGAGAGTGAAGCTACAAGTTAGTGACTGTCTGGAACCATATTTCAATGTAGTTGTGATATCCCTGGTCTGCTTACTGATTTGGATCATCTTAGACGTCTCCTTCTTTCATGACCTTTAAATCTTCCTCTTTTTGTTGAGTGTTCTTTTGAACATATGGAGGATTTGATGGTAACCATGAGGGAGCTTTCTCAATCTCTGATTTTGTTGTCTGCTCTTCATCAAATGCAGCCCATGGTTCTTTGATCTTCTCTTTTGAATCTTCTTCTTCTATATGTTTTCCTTCAATGATATCAGGTGAATCTCTTTTTTGCAATACTCTTCGTGAGCTATGGTGAATACCATTGACCTCAAGAGGAGATGTTTGGAAGTGTTGTATATCAGCATTGTAAGTGGGTTGAGCTACTTCTGTGTGTGGGTTTGGAAATGGTGGTACAGGTAGTTGAGTGGAAGTGTATATTTGAGATGGATGTGGATGGGGTTGTGGTTGTGGTGGAGGTGAATGGTAAGGATAACATGGAGTTTGGTATAGAGGATATTGAGGATATTGTGGATGGCTCCCATAAGTTCCTTGCCAACCTTGTTGCCAAGATTGGTTTTTGGTTTGTGATGGCCAATGTTGCCAAGGAAAAGGTGTGTTCCAACTACTTGGAGGTGGATGTGCATAAGCCTGAAATCTTGAATTAGGCTCTTGCATCATATTAGGTTGAATAAGCTGCCATGGTCCTCTTGGAGCAACATAACATTGCTACATTGGCAATGGACTTGGTCCATTGTCGTCCTGGTGAACTTTCTTCAACCTTGGTATTGATGGACAATGTCTAACATCCTGTGATTCTGCAACACAAATATCATCATTTTGTTTTCCTTCATCTTGCATTCTTAACATTTCTACTTGTTTTGTTAGATTGCTAGGAATTTCTGCTTTAAAATCATCAAACAAATTTACAAGTTTAGCTTCACTTACTGACCTTGATGTTGATTTACCTACTCTTGCTTTTCCTCTTGATATGTGTTTGCATGTTTCACATATTTCCTCAAATGATAATTGGTATACACCACCTTTACTCATGGTATTAAGGAGATCAATACATTCATCCCTAATTGTTCTAAGCAAGAGGGTTTTTAGTGTGTCAGACCCTAAACGATGTAGTTTTTCCCTCTTAACATTGTACATGAACCTCTCTATTAGATCCTATAGACTCTCATCTTCTCTTTAATTAATTCTAAATATTTCTTCTTTAAGATCATGATCTTTATATTTGTCTATAAATATATCTTACATATCATTCCATGATCTTATTGAATTAGTACCTAAACTCATGAACCATCTAAGAGCTCTATCCTTTAAATTTGTTGGAAACAATCTCAAGTTTTGAGTTTTTGATAGGTAACCATAAGATCTACAAATAATTTTAAATTCAAAGAGAAAAGTTTCCGGATCCTCTATCCTTAGACCATGAAATTTTCAAAGAAAAGATGGAGGGATTTTCTTCATGTGCACACTATCGTCAGTAACTTGAATGGGAAATCCAAGAGGATCTTCCTCATTATCTGTTACAGGAAAATTTGGGCACATCAACCCCAACTTCCAGATCTGTATTATTAGGGTCCATCAACCCCTATTTCAGTTGTTTTCATTCCCTAATGAAGTTAACCTACATAATGCTTGCCTCTCGAGAGTTTCATGACACCATTCATCCAAAAAATTCCCCTAAGGAGATCAGGACAGTTGGCCTTTTATCTGTCTGCAATGCATTGCAGTAACTGCACTATCTGGGTGTTATGCATCTCACCTAGCCCTTGTTTCACTTGCGCTGAGCGAGATTCATTGAATTTTTTAAATAAATCCATTGGATTCCTCATCCAATGGATGCTTCTGGAAGTTTCCAGAGGGATGGAGCTCACTTTTGGATGGGGAAGACGATGAATGAACCTTAATCCATTATCCCTTCCTCCATGGAATCACTTCCCAATTTTGGCAAAGCATTCATGAGGGCCATTAATGGCTTAACCTCCTCCATTCAGCTATAAATGGACCAAGCATTCAAAGGCTGGTCTAGGTTGGAACTTTTTGAGCTAAGGAAATGTTGTTTGAGTGAGATTTTCAAGAGTATTGTGATGATGTCAAATTGTTACTTCATGAGGAGAGAAGGGTTTGAAGTTGGAAGGATGACACTGAATCGAGCATGCATCTACATGGGTTGTAATCTTTCCTTCTATTAATAAATAAATCTAAGATTTTTTCATTCATGTGTTTATATATGATGTATATCGTATTCTTAATTCAATGATATGTTTAGTTAACATATTGTCATTATTGTATGCTTTGATGGGTTTTTGTCTCGGCTTGTGTGCAGGTACTTTCCAAGAGAGTTAAGTACGGAAAAGAGTGGCGAAATCGGTCAAAGGAGAGAGAGATCGAGTGAAAGTTATAGGTTGGTACCTTTGTTCTTCTTTCTCTTGTCTATTAACTATAGGAAAACCAATGAATTACGTTGTATGTTGTTTCTAGACTAGCTACTAGGTCTAGAGGGTTAGGCGTTTGAAGAAACACTAAATTTGCCCAAAACATTGTCATCATCTCCATCCATTTCTTCTACATTCTTTTCCATTTTCTTCTTCTACCTACAAGATTGAATGGTGATATGGCTCTTACTGCACCACATGAACAAATGGGGGGTGGGTTGGTATTTGGAGAATTTTTTGTTTTTGTTTTTATGATTGAAATTCTACTTGCAGAATGGAAAAGAAAGCAAATAATGACAACTAAAAGAAAGGAAGAAACTAGATTACTTTTGCAGAAATAAACTAATGGAAGAAAGTTGGAAACTAGAAAATAGAAGAAAAGAGCAGTAATCACTTCTACTCTGACACCTCCCCGGCAAGGGCACCAAAAAGTGATGAGCCTAGGTATTGCGACTCCTAGGGCTACTAGCTTTACTAATAAACTAGGGGTTTGTACAAACTTGGAGGTGATAGTGTTATATGCACAAGTAAAAGTGAAGGTACTGCCTGTTGTCACTGCTCATCTGGTAAGAGACCACAGGGGTTCCAAGCCAAACTTCTATAAGGTCAGAAGAAGCTTAACTCTTTGATGGAAGAAGAGCAAATCTATCCTAGGGGAGAGCTACTTCTACTACAGTATTGAAGAAAACAACATGAAATGCTAAACCACACCATAACCTAATTAACCATCCAAACAGCTATGCTAAGAAGAATTACTAAATTAACATTAATCTAATGCTGTTATCTAAGTTGCAGAAGTAAAAATAAAATAAAATAAAATAAAATAAAAACCATTAAACTAGACTAAGGTGCTGCAAAGAAACTTAGGCTAAATCGGGTTTCAAGGGGAAAAAGAAATCGAAGGTCGAAATCAATGGAAGCGGATGTAAGGACGTAGTAGCGCATAAGGATCGTTGGATCGATCAATGAACAAAAGATGGATGGTGGAGATCTTATTGCAGGGCTTAAGTGAATAAATGGATGAATGGGGTTGATGAATAGGATGAATGGCAGAGATTGTATCGCGAGGAGTTAAGTGAGTGGATGGACAAATCAAGGTAACAAAGAAGATGAATGGCTGAGATCTAATCGTCGGGATGAAGTCAAGAGATGGACGAACGAGGTTAATAGGAGCGATGAACAGCTGAGATATAATTGCATAGATGAAGTCAAGAGATGGACGAATGAGGTTACAGGAGCAATGAACGGCTGAGATCTGATCGCGTAGATGAAGTCAAGAGATGGACGGTGGAGATCGTATCGCGGGAAAAAGAAATGTGCAGAAATGATGGAGTGGGTTTCTAAGGCAGTAAGTAGTTTCTCGCGCACCCTTCAGGCTGTAAGCAGTATTTGGAAATTTCATGTGATTAGCCTTACTGCGTGACACGTAGCATGAGAAAACCACTTTTCTCGTGTGCTCTCAGGCAGATAACATTCGTGCACTAATCCACATGAGATTGCACAACAATCATTGGATCAGGCGAGGCTGATCAACGGTGTTGATTGGCCAAGCTAGTTGGCGATCGAGCGAAGCAACAACCATCGGATCAGGCAGGGCAGATCGATGGTGGGGGTTTAAAGCACCTAAAGGTGTGGGGGTGACACGATAGCTATCGAATCAGGCAAGGAAAATCAACGGTGGGGACCTAAAGCTCATAAAGAAAGTGTGGACTCCACGCGAGGCAACAGTTGGAGAAAATAGTGAATTGGACGGTGACTGTGAAGGTTTGTTGGTGATCAGATGGTGAGGAAGTGATGGAGGAAGAATGTGTTGAAGGCGGTTTCAAATGAAAATGACAGAGAAACACAGTGAGGTGAATGAGTAACTAAATCAAACGACAAATTCCATAGCTCATGCGAGAACTAGAAACCTATGTTTTTGGGGCTACTGAAGTGTCCCTTCCTCAATTCATGGTCCCAGAGGGAGGAGATGAGGTTGAGACACCTACGCACAGCCTGATAATGATCTTT
>APFE030726633.1:46236-51236 GCA_000404065.3 Pinus taeda | reverse complement strand
TGTTGAATATAGATTTGCTAAAAAAATTGTAGCTAAATTCCCGTCAAAATTATTCTCCATTGGGGCAAATTATGGTGACAACAACAATTTAAAAGTGACCATTTGTGAAGCCCAACTTGAAAACCTTTGCTAGTATTCTGCCAATATGCGCCAACTTGGTAGCTCTGGAACAGGGTGTGGATATCCATGAAGAGATAATTAAAAGCGAAATTCAATGTGATGTGTTTGTGGAGAGTTCCCTGGTGGACATGTATGAAAAATGTGGGAACATAGAAAAGGAACTCAATATATTTGGCAAAATGCAGAAACGAGATACCGTGTCATGGACCATGATAGTTGGAGGGTGTGCACAGAATGGAATGGAAGAGGAGTCTCTAAGGCTTTTCTTGCAAATGAATTATTGGGGAAATACAATTGTTGAATGTATGTGAAGTATGGGTTTCTGGCAGATTCTCACATAGATTTTAACCAGATGAAGGAAAGAAATGGGGTATCATAGACTATGCTGATTACAGCTTATGCCAGAACCGGCCATGGTAAGGAGGTCGTGGGAATGTTTTACGAAATGCATCAAAATGGTATTGTGCTACCAGCATATTCCAACCTGGTAGGTGTTAAAGAGATCCATGAAGAGATAAGTAGAACTGAGTTTGAGTTTGATGCCTTTATGAAGTGCTCTCTCCTAGACATCTATGCAAAAATTTGGGAATCTACAGGATGCACTGGAGCGCTTAGCAAACATTGATCTTCTTGATCTATGCAGTGAGGAAAAAGTTGAGAAGTGCCATGCCATAAAAGAATTAAGGAGTTGAGGGAAAGTCGTTCAACATGTTTTGATGTCTTGTGGCCATGCGTCTTTATGCACGGAATGTAGTCAACGGTGTGATATATGTCCTATTTGTAGTGTACCAGTTCCAAAGCATGATGGACTACACAATTACGTCTTTACAATGAATTTCTAGAAGCCGGCCTTATCTCTAGAAAATTTGATGAAAATTTTATGGAAAGTAAAGGATATGGCCAATGTTGGACCGAAGATGTTCAACATCTTTATTCTTTTTTTGATGTTGCCTTGGAGAATAATTTGATATCCCTGGTTTGCCATTATGTCACAAATGTTTGTATGGATGAGAGTGTTGTTTCCAGCGATGCTATAGTCAATGTGCTAGAAATGTTAGAAGGATCGCTTTTGGATTTCCCTTCACCTCAATTCTTGGAGCTACAACACCTTTTGGATACTACATCCAAAGTGAAACAACATTTGGAGGTAATGGTTTGGTGTGCAAGGCACAGCTTTCTTGAGGGTGTTCAATGTCGTTATATGGGCATATCTCATTGCAGAAATGTCTTTCATGAGAGAAAGGATGTAGCATCTGAGCAAGCCTGGCCTAATTATTCAAATAATACATCACTGTCTGTGTCTCAATCTCAAGCAACTTTGTTCATCGAGGATGCCTTTGCTAATCTGAGCATAAGGAAATATTATGATGGATAACTAGGAAAAGAAGTCTATGAACTAAGATGGTTGCGACAAGTGGGGAATTTATCTTAGTCGTCATTCAAGGATGGACTGGATCGACCTTCATATCCACTAGAAAATTTGTGTGCAGATGTTGATCTCTTTTTTTTTAGAGGGAAGTTCTAGTCTCATCCTTGCAAAAAGAGCAATTTTTCTTTATTACTTTTTTGATCACCATTGGAATGTTCCTAACACGGACTAGAGAAATATAGTGGATGATTATGTTGGAACCCTTGGCATAACCAGAAATATAGTTCTTGAATCATTAGTATTTTATATGTTGGATGATAATACAGAGGAGGCATTAGAGGATAAATAGGTCAGGGAGATGAAACAAATGATTTTTCTTTGCATGTAAAATCATATAGAGGAATCGATCTATATCAGTATATCTGACTGGATAATGTTTACTGAGTTTTTGAAATTTAGGAATTATTTTGATCTGTGAAATGTCGGGAACTTGTTCTGTTGGGTCTGTTACTACTTTAATAATTGGGATTGCACTTGTGAGATGCACCATCCCGGAAATGCAACTTACAAAGGGATTTTAGGGACTATAGTATTGAACTGAAGAAGAATTGCATTGACAACACCCGTTGATCATGCTCATAGATTGAACGACATTCTACAGCGACAAGGCACGGAGGCTCTCTGGTGACCCACTACTGTGGTGGAATTTACCGATGACACATAAATAAAATAAAACGCGATGGAAACCATTTGGGAGGACACCCAATCTTTATTGGATCTTTACTCAGCCATTGCATTTACATCTCATGCGGGAATCGCGACACTTTCACAAGCTCTAGAGGAGGGTAAGGGTGCCCTGCTCATGACAGAAGGAGACCCATTTGTCATAGGATCCTGGGAAGGGATGCCCAATTGCTCAAGGGACACATTGTGCAATGTAGTATGCTCCTCTTCCCCATGATGTGGCTTGGCATTGTGCCCCCTCGATGCCTAGTATTGTGTGTTGGCTCATTGGTCCTCGATTCCGAATTTGGTTGATGTCATCTAGATGGATCTTGGGCCCAAATTTTTATCATTTACTAGGGAAAGTATATCCATTCTATGGTTCCAGATTCTACACGATATGAAGGTCAGTTAACAGGTGAAGAATCCATTTCTCAAGATTTATCAGGGACAAATCGTAAGCCAAGAGAATTAGAGAGTAGGAGTAGGCTTCAAGTAGAGGTGGTAAGTCTCTCATCGAATGAATCATCTAGTTCAACAAGACATGTCAGCAATAAAAAATTTGAGAAGGAACAATCGAAGGAGACTGTGGGATGCTTTCACCAGAGGAACTTCTAGGAGGAGGAATTTGACTCCAGCTATACTTCTGTCAGCAGATGACATCGATGATCTTGGTTCTAAATAGGATAGGTGGCTTCTTGATTTTAGTGGAGTACCATATGATGATGCTTTAAAAGATGATGTACTCAATAATGGCCGAAACTCTAACTCAGAAGAAAGTAGATGGCATTTCAAATCCCAGGTCGGGGCATTGCAAATATTGCGCATGGTTCTAACGGAACCTCTTCTGGGCATTCAAGATTTTGTGCATTTGGTACCCATGCAGATGGTCACTACTCTTGTGAGGCTTATGTGATGACAAAAGAGACAATCACACATGCAAGCATTTCACGCATAGTGATGCTTGCAAATGCCTTGTTTGAGGTATCGATTGAGATTCATTAACAATCAGTTGCTCTTTCACAGACGACGTCATTATCTCATGTCTCACTGCCAACACCTTAGTCTGTTGTCAATTCATTTCCCATCAAGAATCACAAGAACCTGAGAAAAATGAAAATGTAAATGATGAAGCAACACAATGTTACATTTGCCTTGAAAAATATGAGGAAGGAGATAAAATCTGAGTTTTGACCTATCACCATGAGTACCATATGGCATGTGTTGATAAATGGCTAAAAGAAATACACATAGTATGATAAAAGGAGTTCTAAATTGCCGGTAAAATGGAGAAAAAAAATCATTAAATTAGTCTTAAATCAAATCAGTTCCACATAATTTTATAATAAAAATACTTACAAGCAATGATGAGAGTTATAATCTCTTTTAACGGAGATTTGTGTCTAGTGGGTCTTGGGTCCAGATTTTGAACCCACTTTTGGGTCCAGATTTTGAACCCGCTCTGATACCACGTGTAAGGCCCCATCCTAGGGTCTTCTAACTAAAACTACATTTCTCTAACTTTAAATACAATAAAATGGGAAATAACTTATTGATATCTAAACATTTAATTGATGATAATTTACCATTTAAATTTTATTTCTCACAAATTAAATAAGTAAGAATTTCATTGAAACCACTTACATAAGTAATCAATAAACATAGGAATACATGTTCTAATAGCTTAATTGAGATGCTGCTGAGCTCCTAACTCTGTTGGGATGCTCCTCTTGACTACCCAACTAGATTTGCCTCCCAGCCAACTAGGAAGTATTTCCTAGCCCAGGAAACCTCCACAAATTCCCTAGCCCTCCGAACCCGAGTCCAACCAGATGTAGTGTGCCCAAGTTAAACAAATACTCTCCTTCTCTCCCTTCTCTTCTCTCCACCTTCCCCCGAAAACAAAATCTTTCAAAAAACCACAACCAAAGCCAAAATCGAAACCAAGACCAAAGATCCCCCTCTCCTCTTATCATCTTTCCCCTTTTATGCCTCATTCTCACATCCACCTATAGTTAATGTCATAACTACCCCCTCATCTTTTAATTTCACTTTTCTTACCATATCTTCTCTCAAGTAAATTTGATAGGACATTTTGGGGATAAGATATGGATATTTAATTTGGTAATTAATTGAAGAGGACCATATCTTCTCCCAAGTAAATTTGAGAGGACATTTTGGGGATAAGATATGGATATATAATTTGGTAATTAATTGGAGAGGACCATATCTTCTCTCAAGTAAATTTGAAAGGAAATTTTGGGGATGAGATATGGATATATAATTTGGTAATTAATTGAAGATGACCATATCTTCTCCCAAGTAAATTTGAGAGGACATTTTGGAGATGAGATATGGATATATAATTTGGTAATTAATTTAAGATGACCATATCTTCTCCCAAGTAAATTTGAGAGGACATTTTGGGGATGAAATATGGGTATATAATTTGGTAATTAATTGAAGAGGACCATATCTTGTCCCAAGTAAATTTGAGAGGACATTTTGGGGATATGGATATTTAAATTGGAATAAATGGAAGGAGACCATATCCTATCAAAATTTAAATTTGAGAAGACAAGTTGGGAATTTAATAATAACAATAAATAAATTTACATCAGTAATAATTTACGGTTTCATTTGCATGATAATATTAAGTAGGGAATTACATTTTGTTGCATTACCATGGGCCAATATCGTGGTTTATCAATACCACTTGCCCAAGAACCATAACTGATATCAAAATCAAAATATTTTATAAAAAAAAAAATATTTTATTTTATTTTAT
>APFE030726633.1:9686-35844 GCA_000404065.3 Pinus taeda | reverse complement strand
ACACATCATTATACCCGCATAGCAATAAGGAGAAGCCAAAGAATCAACCGAGTACTTACCGGAAGATTCGTGTTTGTGCTTGTTCAGATTTTGTCTCCAATCCTTGATGGGTTCGGATTCAATTTCATTTTCGCTTGCAAACTTCTCCAGGAAGGTGTTGTTGTATATCTTTTCTGGCTCGAGCAAATGATACATTTGCCTTAAGTCATCCGCCTTGAATGATCCGAAAACCCTCCCATCTCTGGTGCTAAACGTTCTGTCTATGATTGGGATTTCTTCAATTGCCCATCGCACAACGTCTGTGTATGGGAGAATTTGCTCCCTGGATGCTAACCTATGAAGGAAAGAGTCGGCCAAATCTTTGAGAGTGCAATCAGACTTCCGTAATGAATCCGCGGTAGCTTCTGTTACCGTCTTCTTTGGTTTCTCGGCCTCAATTAAGTTGTAAGTGCCTTGCCAAGTAACTCTGGTGAGGCTTGTGCATGTAGTATCGGATATTAGGCCTTTCTTCTTATTTGCAGCAGCTTGTCCTGCGACTGGTGGATTGGAAGCACCCGTAGTCTTCTTAGACTTCTTACCCATCATGCTCGAACTCTTGTCTATGAATGAATTCTGCACAGAAAGGCAATTGTGCGTAATACAGAGAGATAGCGATGAAAACTTGCAAGTGATAACAAATGAATAGGTGCGCATTAATATATTCAGCTTTTAAAACGGGCGCGGAGACAATCCATGGAGAGATTTTAAGACATGATTCCATTAATTGGCCGTATAAAACCTGTCACCCTATAAATGCCCATTATATCGTTATTCGGGTGAATAATCTCCTTAAGCATGCAGTGGACGTATTGGCGGCTGAGCGAAAGTGATTATGCCTTAAATATGAATAAATTGAGCTTTCCAATCACTTTAACGGCTTTTTATTGAAAGTTGTGCCTTATCGCATCGCATCGGGGGTATGATAAGTCCGCCTTAACGATATGTATTGGGTACCGCTGATCGTCGAATGCGATATCGCATCGGCGAAAAACTTTATGTGCATTGAGACTTAAGCGAAGGTAACCCGCCGATCGTCGAACGCCGATAGCGCATCGCATCGGGGCTAATGGTGTGGGGCGCTTTTGGACGTGCATTGGATATCGCCGATCGCCGAATGCGATATCGCATCGGCGGAAAGCTTTGTGCCACTTTATATGTCCCTTATGTCATTGCGATATGCAATCTTGCGATCGCTTTATCGCAATGACCAAGATTCGCTTTATTTCTTTAAATGGGTATTGTTTAAAAAGGGTTTTATAAAGCGTTCATTTGATTATCGGACCTTTTGAAAAATAAAAGTATTGATATCAACTTTATTTTAAACGGACCCATTTCATAGTTTAATGTTTTATGAATAAAAATGACTTGAAATGGGGGGTTGTTTGTAGAGCACAACACTTCCCTGCAATGATTCCTTTAGGATATTAAGACGACTATTATGTATTGAGAATAAAGGTCATCATGAAGTTACAAGTATAGCTAGTTGTTGACAATTAACTGTCATTGATGTCAACTCTAGTAGAATCCAAAAGAAGCTCTACTTTTCCTGCTTTTGTTATGGAAAATGAACGTGAAACTTAAATTTAGACCATCGCCATCTGATAGTACTTGTCATGCCATTTCAATAGTAGGTGGGATGCCATGTGACTCCTCATGGTTGAGGAGATATGCCATCCTAAAGATGAAGCCCTGAAATCATAGTCAAGGTGCCCCAAATGAATTGTGAAATAAGCACTATTTTTGGTCCAAAAAAATGGCATAAAATTTAACGAGGAATAAATAAATATGTTTTCCCATCAAAAAAGCAAAAGGAGGTCCAAGTCAACCCTAAAAAAAGGAAATTTTTTTCTATAAATTGTTTTATAAGAGATTTAAGGTCGGGATGTTGAAAGGATGGTTTCAAAGCCAATTAAAAGAATTCTCTTACAATTTATTATGTAAATTTTGCCCATCCTAGCCCTAGTTGTGGGCTATAAATAAGATGTCGTGTTAGCTCAATTCGGTTATGAATTCAATCATCAAAATAGCTCTGAAATTTTGAGGTCATGAACTAATTGAAGATCAGGACTAGATACCGAGGAGAATCTTGTTTTTGGTTGTATTTTGTCTTTTCATATATGTTTATGGCTCGTTGTTTAGTTATTCCTAGGATGAGTTTCTGAGGTAAATAAGGGTCTGATCTAAGGCTTGATCTAAGGCCACATATGGAGTTGAGAAGGCCAATTTAGGGTTACACATAAGGGTCAATTTGAGGCTTGTTTGGCCACAGAGAAAGGGCTATTTGAGTGTGAGTTTTAGCCACGGATAAGGGTTGAAATTAGGTATATTTAGGCTGTAGGTAGAGGTCCAAAATTAGGCCAATGCAGGTTGTAGGAAAGGGTCCAAGTTTGAGTATGTTCTAGCCGCAGCAAAGGGGTATTTTAAGGCTGCAACATGAGGTTATTTTGAGTCTAAGTCTGAAGTTTCTGTTTGGTCCACAATCGAAGGGAAATGTAAAGCCTATTCAAGTCACATTCAAGGGAAGATCAAGACATAGTTTAGGGAATAATTAATGAATGTTTAAGGCTTGATTTGATAGCAATCAAAATCAGAATTGAAAGGCTAGGTTAAGGGTTGTTTAGTGCACTTTCATAGTGCAGGCTTGAAAACTAATATTTGGACAAGAAAGTGAGCAAGGAGGCACATAAACAGTGACAAAAAGACCAAGCTTTATCACCCATTGTAACATGATTAGAATCCTTTCAAAATTCATATGAAGATCTGACGTATGAGCTAGAGGTTTCTTCTTTTGTTAAAATTTTGGGACTGTATATTACAAGGAATGAATGCTTTAACAAGTTTATGTACAAGTATTAATATTTTAAAATTAAAGGTTGGGAATACTTGAAAGAGTGTGTTGAAGTGATTAACTAGATCTAAGGTATTGGTAGATATAGCAGTGAAATGACATTAATAGTGGTTGATTGCTATTGTAACTTGGCCATTATCCCTGGTACTAGAGCTCACAAATCCTTATTCTTTAATCTTCTATTGTCAGGGTGGCGGGGTGGTGCAAGGAGGCTATCGAAGTCTCCTTTAGGGTAGTGGCTTAGAATACTTCAAGGTGGCATGGTGGTGTTAGGGCAGCAAATTGATGCTAACAAGGTGTTGGAGCATCCTTCTAGTTGGTGTTGGTAAAGTCAGGGTGTCAGTGCATCCTTTCAGGGAATTGGTGCTTCTTGATAAACCTGAATGATTTTCTAATTGAGTGTTAGGGAGTTGGTGCTTCCCTTTAGTTTGTGCTAATAAATTATTATATTCATCATATATAAGAAATCATTCTACGGTTTTCTCCCACATTGATTTCCACATAGAATTTATTGTGTATTGTTCATGTGATGCGATGTGATGTTGATTATGTGATTTGAGGGTATACTAATGATATTTAATGCTTTGTAACTGAAAAATTAATTGAAATATTGATTCACCTGCCTCTCAGTGTTTCCAACATTTGGAATCAGAGCAGGTTTTTTCACAACAATCTAGCCACTAGAAGGTAGATCATGGATTGCACCAAAAAGGGAACTTCGTTGTTTGATAGACATAACTGTGTGTTTTGGAGTGGAAGGATGAGAGAATTTGTGGAAGCACATGGATTTTATGCATGGAACTCTTTAGAAAGTGGATATGTTGCACCTCTCACTCCTCCAATAGATTATGTTGGTAAGAAAATTTATGAAATTAATGCAAAAGCCAGGAATGTTATTTTAAGTGGCCTCACAAATTCAGTTTATGTTAAAGTAATTCATTGTAGATCTACAAAATATCTTTGGGACAAGCTTCAAGGCATATATGAAGGAGATAAGAAATTCAAAGAGCTCAAGCTTCAAACCTTCAGTGGACAATTTGAGCATCTGAAAATTAAGGAAGACGAAAAAATTGTAGCCTACTTCCTCCACATTAATGAAATAGTAAATGCCATGAGAGGATTGGGAGAAAAAAAAATGATTATTTGAAAGGTACTCAGATCTCTTACAATGATATTTAACTATAAGGTCTCAATTCTAGAAGAAAGATCATAATTAGCTACAATCAGCATGGATGAGTTGCATGGAATACTTACAAGTTAAAAATGAGAACCAAATAGGAAAACCCATCCAAAAGAGAAGCATTATTCAAAGCATCCAAGAAGACAATAAAGAGCAAGAAACAATCAAATCGAAGCTCCAATTGTAGCTATAATGATTATTCAGATGAAGAAGTAGCCTACTATGTGAGAAGGATGAAGCAAGGAACTGTAAAGTACAAACATAAGCTTCCCCTAGAGTGTTTTAACTGCGGTAAAATTGATCATTTTGATTCAAAAAGTCATTATGCAAAGTGTTTATATAGTGATGATGAAGAAGAAGCTCCTAAAAAAAAAACTTCAAGAAAAATCACTATTCAAAAGAAGACATTTCTTCATTTTATGATGAAAGGGATAGTGACACTAAGAATGTTATTCATGGAAATGGAGAATCAAGAGGAAACCCTTGAAGATGATGAAGTAAAAGGAGAAGTAGATCTTGAGAGAGAACGTGTCAGTTCCTTAAACGATATAAAAGTAGAAAGGAAGAAATCCAAGGCATTGGAGAAATAGCTAAGTGAACTAAAAGAGCATTCTAAAAGTCTCAACAAAATGTCTGAAGAATCAAAGAAGACCATCATCAGTCTAAAAGTCTAGTTAAAGGAAGCTAGAATAATTGAATAGATACTCAAAAACCAGTTGGAATAAAAAGTTAAAATAAAGGACAGTTTGGAAGAAAATATAGTTTCTATAAAAAAAGAAAGTTCAAAAGAAAAAAGTCCAACAAAATTTTGTAAACAACACTAAAATTTTGGATGAAATTATCTGCAGTCAAAGGCCATGCAACGACAAATCTAGGTTAGGATAAAATCCAATATATGTTGAGAAGGGTTCAATCTCCATGGTGACAGGAGAAGAAGTGAAACAAAAGAGTTATGCAAGTGTCATCAAGTTTCCTATCAAGAAGGAGGAATGCAAGCGCTCAAAGAGAGTGTTCAACCATTAAAAGGTCAAGATAATTCAATTAAGAGAACCAGAAATCAACAAACAAGAGTGCAGAGGACTCAAAAAGAAGTTTTCCGGAGAGTTGCACCACCTAGAAGATCCCCCACTCTTAAGTACCAAAAATATCTCTTGGCTTGTATTATTCCTGAAACAGTTTTGGACACAAAGTTGTAAATTGTAAAGCTTATGCTAAGAATATAAGCAATTGTGGAAGTTTCTCTAAGAGTGACGATATTAGAAAGATTTGTGAAGATTATAACTGAAACTATAACATCTTTGGATCATTAAGTAATGAAGTAGAATGATACAAGTGCAACAATTTTGGACACATAGAAAACGATTGCAGGTTGATCATTTCTCCAAAGGAGCCAAAGCATGGTTTTAAAAATCCTCCAAAAGAACCTTCAATAGTCTAGAAAAAGAAGGTTGAAAATTGTGCCATTTATCTACAAGCCCAAAGCAAGAAAAGTGAATGGTGTGTTGACAATGTTTGTTCAAAACACGTGATAGGGGATAGAGACAAATTTGTAAACTTCGTTTGGAAATGATGGCTCAACCAAAATTATAAATAAAGGTATAGTCAAGCTTGGAAGCAAGGACACCATGGCAGAAAATCTTTTTTCACATCGAAAATATGAAGCATAGCCTATTAATTATGATTCAAATGTGTGAACAAGGTCATAGGCTTATGTTCAACTCAAAAAAAATGTGAAATAAGAAAGAAGGGATCATGTCGATTAGTGGCAATAGTAAAAAGGACTCCCAATAACATATACATCTTGGATGAAATTGGAAAGGAAAGTTATTGTTTGGGGAAGGAAGATGAAAGTTGCATTTGGAATGGGAGAATGGGTCACATGCACTTTCACAATCTGGTCAAAATCAGCAGGAAGTAGTAAGGGAGATGCCAAAAATATCAAAATTGGAAAGCACCATGTGTAAGCATTTTCAGCATGTAAAACAAACATGGGTTGAGTTCAGAAACAAGGAACATTCCACTTCAAAATCATTGGAAATGGTACAAACTAATCTATGAGGACCGATGAGAACTAAAGGGTTGAATGGTGAACAATATTTCATGTTTCTTATAAATTATTACACTAGAATGATAGGGATATGTTTTCTGAAGAACAAGTTAGAAGCATTTGAATTCTTTAGGATTTACAAAGAGATGGTTGAAAATGAGATTGATTTGAAAATTAAGTGCTTAATATCATATAATGAAGGAGAGTTCACGTCAAAATAATTCCAACACTTTTGTGAAGAACAAGGAATAAAAATAAAATTCTCAACAACCAGGACAACTCAGCAAAATGGAGTTGATGAAAGGAAAAACTGAACTATACAAGAAATTGTTGGAACTATGGTGAATGATTCCAAGCTGAGTTTTATCTTTTGGGTACAAGAAGTAAAAATATTTATTCATATTTTAAACAAAGAAATGCTCAAAAGTAACAGTGACAGGACCTGATATGAACTATGGACGGGAATATTGACCAATATCAAGCACTTTATAGTCTTTGGGAGTAGATTCTATATCAAAAACAAATATTGGAAAATTGGACTCATGGGTAGATGAAGGTATACTCATTGGATATTCAAGAAAAAGCAAGGCATACAAATGTTGTTATCTAAGAATCAATAAGATAATAGAATGAATTAATGTAACAGTTTATGAAATTAATGAAACTAAGCAAGGAAGAACATGTTCAAAAGAGTATAAAATAGAAGAACAAGGGTAAGAAGAGGGAATAAAAGATGAAGAACCATTAGAAGAAGAGCCAAATGTCAACCAGGAAGAAACGGAAGATAACTAACAAAATGTTTAGGTACCTTCCAAAGCACCTAAACGTTGGTATTAGAAGAATCACCCAATGGAGTAGATAATTGGAGATATGAATGCAAGAATAGAAACCAAAAGAAGCCGACAAATATGCATGCCAGAATAGAGACATATGTCACTGTTATCCACAGCTGAGCCAGGTAAATTTCAACAAGCCAACCATGAGGAACATAAAATCAAGGCCATGGAAGAAAAACTGAACCAAAATCAGAAGAATGAGACATGGGAATTGATTCCAAGACCTAACGACAAGAAAATCACTGGCACAAAATGGATGTTCAAAAACAAGATGAACAAAGATGGACAACTAGCCAGGAATAAGGAAATATTGGTATGTAAAGGATATATTGGTATGTAAAGGGATAGATTTTGAAAAAAAACCACACCCATGGATATAATGGAAGAAATCAGGATGTTCTTGGCTTATGATTGCTCGAGAAGGATCAAAGTGTATTATATGGACATAAAATAAAATTTTCTAAATGGATGTTTAGAAGAATAATTTGACATAGAATAGCCAAAAGGGGTTTTGCTAACCAAAAAGGAATATTATGTTTTCAAATTAAAGAAATCATTGTATGGTCTCAAGCAAGCACCTAGATCCTAGTATGCAAGCCTAGATAGATATTCACAACTATAAGGATTCCAAAGGGGAATTTTGAATAACAATCCATATATAAAGGTTGATCAAGATATCCTAACTATCATTTAAGTATATGTGGATGACATCATCTTTAGTAGCGACAATGACAGGTTAAGCCAAAAAATTTCCAAAGATATGCATAATGAGTTTGAGATGTCTCTACTTGGAGAGTTGACCGTATTATTAGTACTCTAGATATCTCAAGAAGATGAAGGCATATTCATTTCCCAAACAAAGTACATCAAGGAAATGTTGAGAAGGTTTTGAATGGAAGTTTTTTAAACTTATAAACACTCCCTTGGTGACCTTTTGCAAGTTAATAAAGGACGATGAATCTAAGGAAGCAAGCCAAAGACTCTACAGATCGATGATTGGAAACCTACTATATGTGACAACTTCAAGAATAGATGTGATGCAAGAAGTTGGATAGGTTGCAAGATTTCAACCAACACCAAAGGAATTCCATGTTTTAAATGTGAAATTGGTCTTCATATATCTCAAAGGAACATCAAAATTTTGATTATGGTATCCAAAAGGGAACAAATTAACTGTGGCAACCTATACAGATGAAAATTGGGCAGGAAGTGTTGATGAGTGAAAAATCACAAGTGTAACAACCTTTTAGTGAGGTGATTATCTAGTGTCATGGTTGATAAAGGAGCAGTCTTTAGTATCCTTGTCTACAGTAGAAGCAGGATGCATTACTACATTAGCATGTTGCACCCAGGTCCTCTGGATGAAGCAAACTCTACAAGATCTACAAGTGAAGTATGATGAACCCATTTCAATATTTTGTGACAACACAAGCACCATAAGTCTCTCTAAGAATCCATTGATGCACTCTAAGACCAAACACATTCCTATCAAACACCACTTTCTTCAAGAACAATTCATAGAAAAGAGTATCAAGGTAGTGTATATTAGGAAAAAGGAACGTATGGTTGACATATTCACCAAGTCTCTTCTATGAGAAACATTTCAGTATCTTCGATAGAAACTTGGAATACTTCCAGGTTCACATAGACCTACACACCAATAAGCCAGGAAGAAAGGGGGAGAAAAGGAAAATAGCAACAAGACAAAGGGAGATACTCCGTCAAGGGGAGCTACCTTTGCCATTGATGTCAAAGGGGGATAGAAATATCATAATCATGGAGACAGGGGGAATATTAATAATAGGGGGAGTATGAGTGTTTCCATCGATACTAAAGGGGGAGATTTTTCAAAATCGGTTATCATTGATGTCAACTCCAATAGAAGATAGAAGAATATTCTGGACCATCATCAACTGATTGTACTCAGAATGTTGTTTCCAACGGTATGTGGAATTCCATGTGGCTCCTCAAAGATGAGGAGATATTCCCTACTAAAGACGAAGCCCTAAAATCAAGGTCAAGGTGCCCCAAATGAATGGTAAAGGAAGCATTATGTTTTGGTCCCAAAAATTGGCATAAAATTTAAAGCGAAAATCAATAAATATGTTTGCCACATCAAATAAAAAAGGAGCTCCAAGTTATCCCTAAAAGAAGGAATTTCATTTTTATAAAATTGCTTTATAAAAGATTTAAGGTCGACCTATTGAAAGGGTGGTTTCAAAGTCAATGAAAAGAATTTTTTTATATCTTATTATGTAAAGTCATCCCAGCCCTTGACCTAGTCACGGGTTATCAATAAGAGGGCATGCTAGCTCAGTTGGATTATCAATGCAATCATCAAAGTAGCTGTGAAATTCTGAGGTCATGGACTAATTGAATATCATGATAAAGGTCCAAGGAGAATCTTCTTTTCGGGGTGTATTTTGTCTTTTTCATATATGTTCATGGCTTATTGTTTATTTTTTCTTAGGATGAGTTTGCAAGGTGAATAATGGCATGATATGGGGCCACATATGGAGTTAATAAGGCCAGTTTATGGTTTCACATAAAGTTCAATTTGAGGCTTGTTCTAGCCATAGAGAAAGGGTTGTTTGAGTGTAAGTTTGAGGAATAGATAAGGGATGAAATTAGGCATGTTTATGCCATAGGAAAAGGGTTGAAATTAGGCGAGTGTAGGCCATAGGAAAGGGGTCGATTTTAATCTTGTTTTGGCAACAAAAAGGGGAAATTTAAGGCTACATTATAAAGTTATTTTGAACCAAATTTTGAGAATTTTTGGGTCATAGTCATAGGGAAAGGCAAGGTCTATTCGGGTCACAGGCATAGGAAGAGAAAGACATGGTTTATGGAATAATTAAAGGTAGTTTAAGGCCTAGTTTGGAAGCATTCAAAAGTAGAATTAAAAGGCCAGGTTAAGGGTTGTTTAGGCCACTTTCACAATGCAGACTTGTTGATGGTGTTGGACCGGCCAACATGTCAAGTGGATCTCCCCAGTAAGAAGTCCCAATTTGGTGTAGGAGTCCCAGAAGTGGGTCGTATAGCAATGCCTTGACCACAATTTCGCACAGAGGCAAGTAAGATAACTCTTTTAGTAGCAAGGGTATGACTGTTGCAGTGAGTCAAGGAAGGTGCATGAGAGGTTCTAACATTGATGGGTTGAGATGAGTGTGCCCCTTAGCAACCTCGAATAGAAAGGGAACACATGAGCGAAGATGCATCACAAGCTGGAAATCAAGTCAGCTGGAAATCCAAAGTGATGTTTAAACCAATCAACACATCTCAAAATGATTCATACATGCTCATACAAAACAATCCATACATGCGTGTGTAAGAAAGAAAATACATATGCCATTTAGAGTAAACAAGACAGTTGGAATACAATACAACATATGCATGAAACATGTTGGCTCTTACTATATAAATAAGTGTAAGTTACAGTCATACAATACATCCATGTACGCCCACTAGCCCCAACAGTGGAACCTTATAGCCACATCCACCTGCTCCTCCAAAGAGATGTACTAGCTCTGTGCAGTGGGGAAGCCAAGGGGAGTTACAATATTGTCCAAGCTCTCTCACAGATAGTATTATCAGAAGCTTGGCTGACCAAAAGCCCTTACAATGAGTTATGAGGGACTATTTATAGCAAAGGGTGTGGTGACCCTTGACATTCTCCTTTGTGCGAGTCATGACTCTTCACATACTCTATGACTATTACATCCAACTATTAATACTTGAATTACACTTGACATGTAATTACATTACAATTCACATGTACCCATGTGAGACAACTAGCTTGAGCCAGCCAAACCAAACATCATTGTACCTTAGACAACCACGGAAGTCCAACTCCTCAACATATTCATGTTGATCGACAGTAACATACTGATGCCAAGATCTGTATTCCTTGATGGTGTCTGTGTGTTCCGTGGTGACATCCGTCTAAAACCTGACCCTTTCCTCCATAGCATCTGGGTACACTGCTCTTGCTCCTCTGTCCAACTCATCTAAAAGCATGAGCATCATTGTCTTCAATGTGGCCGAACCATCAACATACTTGTGCATGATGGCTACACTAATGGGCAAGTTTGGGCTAGTGGCGATGTGCATCACCTCATCGAAGTACGAGTCAATCTCTAGTCGGACCAACTTCTTTGTCTTCACTTGGGTGAGAGTCCTGATTGATGGGATCACATGTGTGTGCACCAAAACATCCATACTCTTGAATACTCCTGCATGGGAAGATTGTATGTTGGTGATGAGTTACGGGAGGTCATCATAGTTCTGAATTTGACTATGGATATGTGCTTTCAATTCGACCGCATTGGCGCTCATCATCTTAGGCAAGTGAAGACAAGATCCCTTGTACTTCATCGTACATGTCTGCATGTCATATATGGTAGCATGCACGTTCATCAAGATATGTTCTCTCCTAGCACATCATTGATGCCATTCGTTGAGATGGACGATTATCTTGTGTAGTGTACCAAACTTGGAGTACAATGCTCGCATAATTGTATCAAGGGACAATAATTCATCAAGTATTTCCTTCTTCAGTTAATCTCGGGCGGACATTGTCACCAAGTCTCCTCCTTGCTTGGTCTTCTGTAGTTCCTTCGTCATTCGCTCATTCTCATCTATCAGAAAGTGAACACTTGAGCTAGTGGCTTTGGCATACACTCTGGTTGCATCGACCAAGGCAATTGGATGTTTGTACACATCAATCACGATCACTCATTCCTCAACTTGCGTAGGAGATGCATGATCCTTCGGAGTTGACACTGTGTGAGACTGAACAACTCTATGTTGGGATTCGTCAAACAAGATGTTGTGCATCTCTTCTTCCGGCTTATAACCAAGGATCTTAGTGCCTCCTTGTTCATTCGATACTTTCCCATCATCTAGATGCATTTAAGCAGGTGAGTCAACCTCTTTGTGGTGAGAAATGAGGTTTGTGTCTTGTTCCAATTCCTGTTGCTCCATATCTGCATCCAACTGTTTGAGTGCTTGTTCTATCTCAGGAGCGCAAAGTCTCACTCCTATGATGGCTCACCCAGTTCGCCTGATGCCAACTGTTTAGATGAATCAACTACTTGTACGGGTGTTGCTTCGTCTGTTTGCACATGTTGCATCCATGTTGTATCTATTGTTGCTGCTCTTCCCTCTCCTGTTTGCACAACTCCTATTTCTTTCGAAGTTTCTCCCTCAGCTCATGCAACTCCTTCTCTACTTCTTCCATTCTCTTTTTATCCCTCTTCCTTCATGCGATTCTCTTGTCGCACTGGTGCCTCTTTGCCTCTATAGCCATAGCTGCTTGTTCTACAAGTGGATCTACTCGAAACTTGCAGCTTTGCTCCTCCTCCATGCGATCGACAATCTTCCTCTTACCTTTGTCATGCACTGGTATGCTTGCCTCTGTTACCACTGTTACTACTACTGCGGTGGTGCTATCTGTGATTTTGCTTAAATGCTGCTTCGCTAACCACTCCATAGTGAAGCCGACCTGTTCATTGGTTCTGGAGAAACTATAGAAATATCTCCACGAGTCCTCCTCGGCCCAATGAAATGCCCCGTGGATCCAGTTGAATTGAACTCCCGTGCAGTGATCCTTCACAATGCAATGTGGGTCATATGGATTGTAGCTTTGGATTTCGAGTGGGTACTTCTTCATCTATTCTGCCTCGACATCCACTTGCTTGATACTCTGGATCTCATATAACCCAATCCGCAACAGAAGAGCGGGCCAATGTGCCTTCTTCTTCCGATGCAGTCCAGTTGTCAATCCTACCGAGATGTGATATGCTACTTCCTGCATGACAAGTATGTCCAAGGAAAACTTTGGAAGAACATGCGGAGGCTTATCCACACTGAACATTCAGATGAAAGTGTCAAACGGTGAGGCATACCAATCTACAATGCCTATCAATGCCTCCATTGCTTTCTTTGCATATAGGGTGGATCCTGTTTGAATATCATCTTGTACAATGGGGTGAAAAAATGATGGGACAACCATGTGATTACTCCTCTAAAGCTGTATTCAGACAAAAAATTGAAATATGTGTTCACAGCAGTCTTCGTCGGTGACCATGCCCACTCCAAGCCCGGGAACTCCTGTCAAGCACAGATTGCATCTAGGATGTAGGCGAACATGTAGATCTCTGCATGCATACCTCCGAGTGATTGTCGAGCCTTTGTTACTTGTTCCTTCAGCTGATGAGCCAATATGTCAGACTAGTTACATGGTTTTCCTTCTATCTCCAGTTGGTCCAGTGCAATCACCCAACTCTGTGGGAAGGTTTCTGTGCTTACTTGGCCATACAGTTGACATGAAAATATGACCAAGTATATATATGCCTTCCTCAGTATCTTCATCTTGTAGATCTGGTTGGGTGTCAACCTAAATCGAGCTGGCTCCTTTGCCCAGTTCTTCAAAATGTCTCTAGAGTTAGCATTGTTGTTGGGTAAGTTGAATGGAGTCTTCATGACAGTCATGGGCTCTGAAATCTGATACATCTCATCATAATATCGTGCCCATAAGGTCGCAAGCTTCATCCCATTGACACTGCTCAAGGTCGTCGTCTCGAGATCAGTGTGAGAGAGGATCCAGTGTATCATGTCTTCACGAGGGAACGCGGGATATCTGCATGCAATCTGGTACAAGTCGGACTTGTGAATGTTCACGTACACTTGACAGCCTTTGAGGTCTTCCACAAAAGTTCCTGCAAATGTTTCATTGATCTCTTGCCACTTCAGTTTGATGTCCTTGTCTAGATATAGCTTTGTATCTTCATAGATCGGCAGACTAGAGGACACTCGCTCAATTGTTGCTCCAGTTGTATTTCAATCAGTGTCCTATGATCCTGTTCTCTTGGAAGCCATTGAGATGGATGAACACCTGAAATATTTGGAGACAAGCAGCATGCATGGTAAGAAATATGTTAGCGAAAAATAAAGCAAATTCGTGGAATCACACAGCATGTACCTGGGAAACTGATAGGCAAGATTGCGCAATTTCTTTTGGGAGGCTAGGTGACTGGCTTCTAGAACTGTACAAAAGGTAGTCTAGGTTGTCTGGGAGGAAAGATTAGCTGATGGACTTGTGCAATGCACAATCCATACTGGTTGATGTTTGTTGGGATTGTGCAATGCGCAATTCCAGCTAGGAGTGACTACAGGCTCAGGGACTGCTTTGCGCAATTTTCTGGGCCAGCAGTCACTGTCCCTCAGAAATGCACAAAATAGTCCTAGAGGATAATGCTTGGCAAAAATGTGCATCTATGGAGAGGAAGGCAAAGCCTTCCTTCCTCATATTATGCAATGTTGTCTTAGTGAAGGCAGAATTTGGACCAAGGTTGGCCCGACTCGCCAACAGGCAAATGAAACCAAATAAGACAGTGAATGCATGGCGACATTAAGTGAAATCAGAATTTATTGAAAATGCATGCAAACATAATTAGTAAACATATCAACATGCATGCGGGTGAAGCGATTTGCCGAATCGGCGAACGTTCATGCAAAACAGTTTCATGCATGCGACAGTAGTGAGATAGCAACGAAAAATGAAACAGAGCTAGAACAAGCTAGTATACATGTAAATGACAACAAGTGTTCAAAGAAATCAAGAAAACATCACTCACATAAGCGAATACACAAAAAGTGACAGTAATGTTGAAAAAGACAAGTTGAGGCCACTTACTCGTGAATAGCTAAGTCGGATGTGTCAAATAGTCATGGATGTGTTGTGGGATGTCAAAGCTCCAAGCTCGATGTGAAATAATGAGCTCTGATGTGTCGAATAAATAAGTTTTGGCTTATGACGCGCTTGCCAAAAATCTAGGAAAAAGTGACACTTCGAGGAAAGTTTCTAAAACAACTTGGCATGTAACCTCCAACTGCTAAAAATAGCTCTCTGAATCATGGGATGCCTTTTACATGTTTCCTTTTGCTATTCCGGGAAAAAGCAAGCCATGCATGCAAGTCAAGTTTCCTTAGTCCCCGGTGGAACTGGTCAACCGAACTGCTCATGCATGAAGTCGCTCAACTGCTTGAGAAAAATACACATTTTTGGCTGGGATCTGGGCTAGCTTCCTAAGATATTTGCGCAATTTCTGGGCAGAGCAACTAACTACTACCCAAATTTGCACAAATTCTGGGTTGAGTAGCCCTACTGGGGAAAATTGTGCAATTTTCATTGGGAGTGCTGACTAGCAGAATTGCGCAATTCTGGAGCCCAGTAGGCTACCAGACAGGATTGCACAATTTCTAGAGGGAAGGCTAGTTTCCCTCCAGAAATGCGCAATTTCTTAGGGAAGCTACTCATCTTGTAGCTAGACCAAGTCCAGGTGAACAACCTGTGAGGGGAATGCATCAAGTTGTGATCGACAGGTTGCCTTTGCACAAGAAAAACACTGAAGCTTGTGTACTTGATGAAGCAAGACAAGGTGCTGTGAAAGGCTGGTAGGGAGGCTCCAAAATAAGCCTAAGGCAAAATTTTGGAGGATGGTTGTAGCCACTACAACATTTAGTGACACACTGGTAGAACTCCAGCGCTCTGAATGGACCTTGTTCATGAAAAGCAAGTCTAACACCTCTAAAAGTATTGTTTAGTGCTCATCTCATCTTGGTTTCACACTAGCTTGATTGTAAGATGTAGCATCTGCCAAGCTCTTGGTCGATTGACACACATTCCAAGCCAAGGCAACATAGTTGTTTTGATTGGGGTTGAGGGGTATATAGGTGCACAAGCAGTATAGTCCTCAACATCTTAGTTTCATCTCTGGTGTTGCTCCGCTACCAACAGGCCTCGAGAGTACCCCGGCAAAGTCACATAGGAACACAAGCATGGCTCCACTACCAGCAAGCCTGGTCAATACCCCAACGGAGTTACTTGCATCAAATCCTTGCACATGAAGCCTTTCTCTTCTTTTGCCTTATTCATTTTTCATTTTCAATTTTTTGAATTTTCTTTTTTTCATTTTTCATTTTTTTCAACTGTGCATAGCACTTATTCATTTCAGAGGCGGAAGAGGTATCCTGACTTATTGAGACCAGAAGAGGTTGTTCCAATAGAGAAATAGTTTATTATATCTCTGACGTGCCTGTTAAGGTTTCCCCCCTCACCTTACTCTACTTTACTGAGATGACAAGGGTTAACCCAAAACCAACTGACTAGAGAAGGTGGCACTAGTTAGTGTGCAAGCATTGTGTTTTCACCAAGGTTCACTTCAAACAGTACATATTTTCCTATGACGTATCATGGACTAAAAGTAACAAGTTCTTCATATAGAGGCAATATGACATATAACAAAGTAGTGATAGTTGTACAAGCCCTCTTGTACTTCACCTAGCTCATTTCAAAAGTCATACATGGTTTCATGCGAAACTAACCTATAAACGAAACAAGCGAACTATACAAACAAAATAAGCGAACTAACAAAAAACAAAGCAATGAATGAGCAAAAGAAAAAGTGAAAGCAAATCAAGTAAGCAAAGCAAGTAAGCAAACAAGTAAGGAGACAAACAATCAAACAAAGCGAGTAAGAAAACAAGCATGCAAGCAAACAACTGAAAGCAAACACTACTCCTACTCCTACACTAATGGTGCATGGGTCTGATCACATGAAGTGATATTTCCAATGCATCCACCAGCGCATTGGTTGACCCATGTTGGTGAAGGCTTGGTCCACGAGCAACCCAGTTGTGTGAACCAGCAAGCAAGAAAGATATAAAAATGAATACAACCACACTTTGTGTTTCGAAGTGCCCACGGGACATAAGTGAGTGCAAGCGCATGATGAGCAGTCCATGGAATTATCATAGTGTTGTGCGACACTGTGTGCAACTTTGAAGCATAAGCACACTCTTGACTGTGACATGCAAGCAAATGAAAGAAACAAAGATAACTTGCGTCGTGAGCAAGTGCTTGCAATGTAAGATTCCTCCAATGCATGAGCGATGGGATCGTGCAGTTCGAGTGGAGGAAGTATGATCTATGTGTGAGATAGATCTTCAATGCATACAAATGAGTGATGAGGAGCCTTGGGTGATTGAACAGTTTCATGATTGGAAGTGAGACTAACCCCAAGAGAGCAAGGACCTAACAGAACCATCAGATTGGGTTGAAGTGCCTCAAAATTCTTGGGTGTTTCAACTTCTTCATCAGATAGATCATCATAAATCGATCGCTTCGAAAGATCAACTGTGATAGAGTCATGATCGTGATCAAATATGGAAACAAATGGATCACGACCGCCACGATCAAAAAAATCAATGATTTCATCAGCATCCTCATGATCAGATGAATCAAACAGAGGGGTAGATGAAAAGAGAAGAAACTCATCCTCTGTGTTTCTAGAAAATACAGATGAAAGATCAAGTGGATTTTAATGAATAACTTATCCTCTCCATTATCGAATGATGGACCAACATCTAGCTAGTCCTACAAGTGATCAACAATGGGTGCATCCGTGGATGAAGACACACATGCAAAATCATGGATGGCAAGTTCACTAAAGATGTTAGGAAAGAATGGAGAGGGCTCGAACAGAAGGGAGTCATCCTTCACTGAGTGTTGATGCTCAAGCTAAAACTCATACTCTTCATGAATGGCAGTGCATGTTGGTTGTGCAACACCAACTCCGTCAATGGCTTGTTCCTCGTTCACAACAAGTGAAGATTCTAGAATGGACGAACACAAGACATTATCATACGAAGGAACACCCGAGTGCAAAGACGGAGGTTGTAGAACGGAATGCGTATGGGAACTCGAAGGACTCACTACCAAATCTGCGTGAAAATTGAGCGAAGTGATGTTGGGAGAATGTGAAAGTTGAACATGTGTGTGAGCATGATCCTCAACATCACTCGGCGGTGGTGGAGTTGTTGAATGAGGGGAAGGTGGACAGTCAGTCGAGACAATGACCGCATCCATATGAGATTGTATGGATCCATCAGTGAAGAATATTGAGCGAGGCTTAATCTCAAGATTCTTCTTAGGATAGTCAGATTTCTTAAGGCAATACTCAAACTAGTCCTAAAGATAGACAAATTTCATCTGGCTCCTCAAAGCTTGAAACTACAAGTCACGGAAATGCTTCCAAAAATCCATAACCGATTCATGTGGATCCTTCCATTACTATAACAGTTTCTGGTCAAGATAGTCTGGATCAAAATGATAGAAAGTGTCTTCAATAAGATCACAGAAGTCCTCAAGCGAGTGCACGATGTCAGTCGGTAGGTTGAGCGGCCATCAACGTGGAGATTCGTGAAGTGTGTGTGCAAGCAGCAAGTTGGCTTGTTCATCAAAACACCCATCTTCCTCATGAAGAATGGAAATAAAGTCATGTAAGTACTCAGGCCAAGCCACTTCACCTTCACCATCATACATGTAAGTGGACAAGAGATCGAAAAACTCCCCCGTGATGGTGATATATTCATGATTCGAAAAACAACGCAGAGGGAGAAGAGTGCAAGAATCCATGAAAGGTATCCAAAGGTTCAAAACTGGATGAGAGGGCATAGCTTGTCATCTGGCCCTCCTTCTAGCACTAGAAATGTTGACGGTGTTGGACCCGCCAACATGACAAGGGGATCTCCCTGGTAAGAAGTCCCAGTTCGACCTCAGACCGTTTAGTGTAGGAGTCCCAGAAGTGGGTCGTATAACAATGCATTGACCACGGTTTTGCACAGAGGCAAGTAAGATAACTCTGTCAGTAGCAAGGGTGTGACCATTGCAATGAGTCAAGAAAGGTGCATGAGAGGTTCTAACACCGGTGGGTTGAGAGGAGTGTGCCCCTTGGAAACGTGTAACAGTACTCGAATGGGAAGGGAACACACAAGTGAAGATGCATCACAAGTTGGAAAGCAAGTCAGCTGGCAATCCAAAGTGATGGTTAAACCAATCAACACATTTCAGAAAGATTCATACATGCTCATACAGAACAGTCCATACATTCGTGCATAAGAAAGCAAATACATATCCCATTTAGAGTAAACAAGACAACTGGAATACAATACAACATATGCATGAAATGTGATGGCTCTTACTATATAAACAAGTGTAAGTTCCAGTCATACAATACATCAATGTACACCCGCTAGCCCCAATAGTGTAACGTTATAGCCACATTTGCCTACTCCCCCAAATATATGTACTAGCTCCATGCAATGGGGAAGCCAAGGCGCATTACAATATTGTCCAAGCTCTCTCCAAGATAGTCTTATCGGAAGCTTGGCTGACCAAAAGCCCTTACAATGAGTTATGAGGGACTATTTATAGCAAAGGGTGGGGTGACCCTTGACATTCACCTTTGTGACAGTTCAACTACCCTCATGACTCTTCACCTACTCTATGATTGTTACATCCAACTATTGACACTTGACTTACACTTGACCTGACGTTACATTACAATGCACATGTACCCATGTGAGACAACTGGCTTGAACCAGCCAAACTAGACATCACTCTGACTTAGACAACCATGGAAGTCCAACTCATCAACATCTTCATGTTGATTGATAGTAACATATTGATGCCAAGATCTATAGTCCTTGATGGTTTCCGTATGTTCCGTGGTGACATCCTTCTGAAACCTGACCCTTGCCTCCATAGCATTTGGGTACACTGCTCGGGCACCTATGTCAAATGCGTCTGAAAGCATGCACATAATTGTCTTCAATGTGGCCAGACCATCAATGTACTTTTGCATGATTTCTGCACTAATGGGCAATTATGGGTTAGTTGCAATGTGCATCAACTCGTCAAAGTACGAGTGAAGCTTTAGTTGGACCAACTTCTTTGTCTTCACCTAGGTGAGAGTCTTGGTTGATGGGATCACATGTGTGCACACCACAACATCCATACTCTTGCATACTCATGCAGCCTGTATGCTGGTGATGAGCTGCGGCAGGTCATCATAGTTCCAGATCTGACTCTAGATATGTGCTTTCAGCTCGACCGCATTGGCCCTCATCATCTTAGGCAAGTGAAGCGGGATCCCTTGTACTTCATCGTCCATGTTTTCATGTCATCAACAACAACATGCATGTTCATCAAGATACATTCTCTCCTAGCACATCGTTGTTGCTATCCGTTGAGATGGACAACTGCCTTGTGCACGGTACCAAACTTGGAGTACAATGCTCACATAATTGTATCAAGGGACAATACTTCATCAAGTATTGCCTTCTTTAGTTCATCTTGGGTGGACATTGTCACCAAGTCTCCTCCTTGCTTGGTCGTCTGTAGTTCCTTCACCATTCATTCATTCTCAGCTATCAGAGCGAACACTTGAGCTAGTGGCTTCGGCATACACTATGGTTGCATCGGCTAAGGCCGCTGGATGTTTGCACACATCAATCACGATCACTCGTTCCTCAACTTGGGAAGGAGATGTATGATCCTCCGAAGTTGAAACTTTGCGAGATTGCACAACTCTATATTGGGATTCGTCGAAAGAGATGTTGTGCATCTCTTCTTTCAGCTGGTCACTAAGGATCTCAATGCCTCCTTGGTCATTCGATACTTGCTCATCATCTGGATGCATTGCAGTAGGTAAGTTGACTTCTTTTTGGTGAGGCATGAGGTCGGTATCTTGTTCCAACTATTGTTGCTCCATGTTTGCATCCAACTAGTGGAGTGCTTGTTCTATCTCAAGAGAAAAGTCTCTCTCTTGCGATGGTTCACCCTGTTCGCCTAATGCCAGCTTTTCAGATGAATTAACTACTTGTACGAGAGTTTCTTCATCTGTTTTCACATGTTGCGCCACCTGCTGTATCTATTGCTACTGCGCTTCCCTCTCATGTTTGCGCAGCTCTTGTTTCTTTTGGAGTTGTTCCCTTAGCTCATGCAACTCCTTCGCTGCTTCTTCCATTCTCTTCTTATCCATTTACCTTCACGTGATTCTCTTGTCGCATTGGTGCCTCTTTGCCTCTATAACCATAGCTGCTTGTTCTACAAGTGGACCTGCTTGAAACTTACAGCTTTTCTCCTCCTCCATGCGATTGACAATCTTCCTCTTACCTTTGTCATGCATTGGTATGCTTGCCTCTGATGCCACTACTACTACTATTGTTGTTGGTTCTCTCCGTGATGCTGCTTCATGTTTCTTCGCTAACCACTCCATAGCGAAGTTGACCTGTTCATTGGGTCTGGAGAAACTATCCATGTTACGGGATCCTTGCCATCAAAATTCCTCATATTTATCTTTGGAACATGGTGAGTCTTCAATCCAACATTAAAGTCTATGAAATCATGATTAACAACTATTTTTTTCTCGTCATGAGTTTCATTTACTACCCTTTCCCCATTAGTAAGCATTTATTGTAGCAACTTTGTCAAATCTGTCTTCAAATCTTCCATGTTGCCTTTAAGTTTTTCTTCTATACCATCCATCTTAGCTTCCACATCATTCATCTTAGCTTCCACACCTTTCTTTAAATCATCCATCTTAGCTTCCATGCCATCCATCTTAGCTTCCACGCCTTTCTTTAAACCATCCATCTTAGCTTCTATTACTTTTTGTGATAGTGAATTTTGTTGCACTTGGTCTCGTAATTTTGATATATCATGTTGCATTTCTTCCTATTCTTCATGACTCATGCTAGATATTTTAGGTTGCTTATGTTAGAGCCTAGATTTACCTCAGGCTGAAAAGGTAGGATCCAGGGCCAACATCAAACCACTCTCAGCCTGGTAGCTAGCCCTACCAAGACAGGAGAGGTCTCTCTTCGGGTCAATCTCAGCAAGTTGTGATCACTAAGGGCTTGAGATAGACTGATATAGCTACCGATATTAGGCTAGGTATATGTGTGCAAGAATTTTTGAATAAAATAATGTGTTTGCTGGCTCAGATGAAAAGGCAGATTTTGGGTGCGGGGATGAGGCTCAGTCTTGCAGAGGTCTCAATGGGCTAAGGTAGGCAATTGTTTTTGGCACTTGAAATTGAATGAGATGGGAGGATTAGACAGGTTAGGAGATGAAGAGGGCAAGGTAAGTCATGGATCCTCTCCAAACAACTGAAAACATTAAGAAAACTAAAGCAAACCTCAAGTAGAGCACTGCAACTTCAATGGATTCTACTTACACTCTTGTTTGTTTAGTTAAGAAGAAACAAGATAGAGAATGGCATACATAAAAACATAAAAAAATTCACAAATACAAAAGAAATCATTGTACCAAGACAAATTTCCACATGGATCCCAAAGAGTGCTACAAACCCTGGTCTCAATTCCTTAGCCAAAATGTTGATATGAGTGTACAATGAAGCTCAAGGCTTTCTCAAAATTCCAACCATGCTAATGACTGAAAAATAACATAATATAGACAAACATAGCTCATCCTTGCATCTAGGGGTCGAGATCACATGTTTAGGAGCTGATCCAACTGATCCTAAACTGAGAACTAGAAACTAGGCAACATAACAGCATGCCTCTAGAAACAAGGAAATTGATTCATTCAGTTTCAAACAACCTCTAAACTGATGAATCTACCTCTACAAGTAAAAATATAACATATTTACATCATGATCCATCAATTTTAATCAATTTACATCTTAAATTTTCCATTAGGAAAGTGAAAAAGTCAAACTAGGCAAAGCTGAGCGAAAAACAGAGCAAAACTTAGTCAAACTGGCAATTTTTCCTCTATGCGCCGCGCCTGATTCTCTATGCATCGTGCCTGTTTGGACCCACTTTTGGAGGCCTTCCTAGTCTCAAAATCAGCTCCAAGTAGGCTTGTTGGAAAGGCCTGCCTGTCTACTTTCCAAACCAAGTGGTTTTTTCAATTTGGCCTTCATTTTCCCTGTCAAAAATCAAATCTCCCAAGGCTGCTTCCTGTGTGTCAAAATAGGGGCAGTGAGGTCATTTTTTGAGTGTTTTTGACCTCTTTGAGGGCTCAAAACCTACCCAAATTTCTTGGCCATAAGTAGGCAAGCATAAATTTTCGTGACAAATCCAGAAATGCAAAGTTTTTGTGATTTGGAGCCCTCTAGCAAAAGCGAGCGCCACGTGGCATGGCGCATAGGGAGGAAAACTCTGTTTTTTGTGCAAAAAATTTCCAAAATGCAAAAATTGCTCCAAATTTTTTGAAATTTGGGCTAGACCTTCTTTATCAAGAGCTACGTTGAGCCAAGGATGCCTCGGCCAATATACGAAGTCGATCATGCTCCTTTTGCTTCTTTTGCCTCTTCGATGCCTTCCTTAATTTTGCCTTTAAATTCCTTATTCGCGCCTTGCAAATTTCATTCCTTGCCATGTAATGAAAAGCCATGTGTCTCAGCAATGCATTGTCCTTTTCGGCCTTGTCCAGCAGTCTCTCTAAGTGGATGTTGACTCTCTCGAGCTAAGATTCTCGATCAGCGTTGATCTCTTGCTCAAGTGAAGTGAACTCCACCCTCCTCCTTTGGGCAGCTTGGCGATTCTCCCAAATGTTTTGTAACTCCATAATCACCTGCTGATCTTCAAGCTGCTTATTCCTTTGCTCCAAGTATTTTATAATCCACTTAGCCCTCTCCAAGTTGAGGGACAAGGCTTTGATTTCTGTCTGCTGCTCTTAGATGATCTCTTTGAGATTTGTACTTTGCGAGCCCATGTCTGTATCAACCTCCTCAATAAGAATAAAGTCCCGCTCTCATGAAGGCCCCTCATCCTACATTAGCCTCTTGCCTTTGTCTTGAACCTGTGGTGCTGATGTCGGAAGCGAGGCCCCTTCCACCCCAGGTGGAGATAACAATCGCTTTGCTGTCGTGAATAACTGCCTAGTGCCTTTCTGATAAGTAATAAAAACCGGCACAATAGCAGTGTGTGTCTCATGACCTTCATGCTGATAAGAAGGTCCACCTGTCTCATGCAAAGTCTCTGAAGGTCCCTGAGGAACTCTGAAAAACTCACGAGAGATGAAGTCATCCCAAGTGATGCCCTGCAAGCCAAGCTGATGACTAACCACAATTTTGATAAGAGCAAAATGATAAATATTGTTAAACTACGGCTGAGGGGTCTTGTGCTGCACTAGAGTGGTCATCCTTTTGATATTTCAGCACATGAAGTAAGGGATGTTCATCATCCGTACCCGGGTAAAATGCATAAGCAGCTTGATATGATAAGCATACAAATGGGAGAATCGGTCCTCACAGCTGAAATACTTCATGATCAATTTCATTAAAGGAGCATATTCATCTCTGAGGTACCGAAAAGGAAAAACTCTCTTGGGCTGCCTCAAGAAGTCGGGCTTAATATACGGTTCATAATGTTGCCGGTCAATTTTCTGCCTCTTGTTCCATGGCTCTCCGATGTTAGGTATGCCAGTTGCTAATGAAATGGATACTGGTGTTAATGTGAAAGTGACACCAGCTAAAGTGGCTTGATCACCATGTAAATGCAGCACAAACAAACGAGCCAACTCATGATGAAACTGAATGTTGGCAACCTTCTCACAAAATTCATAACATGACTGATTGTCAGGTAAACTTGACTCAGGATAGAGTCAAAAGTTGACGAGGTTAAATAGTGATGGTTTTGGGGCACATGGTATTGTGCACCCATGGTATTCTGCCCGTGGTATTATATGTAATGGAGCCTATAAAAGGCTGGAAGGACTTCATTGTAATGCAATGGCCTGGAGGTGAGCGGTGAAGGCTCACTTGGCCGGATTGGCCAGGGTTTTGGCCAAGGATAATGAAATTTCATTATGATTGGGTTTTTCCCCGGATTTGGGGTTTTCCCAGATAAACATGTGTATTTATGTGTTTATGGTTATTGCTGGTTAATTTTATATTTATTTTCTCATTTATTCTCTCGGTAATTAATTTATGTTCTTGGGTAAATTTCTTAACAATTGGTATCAGAGCCACGGTTAAGGGTTTGGAATTCGGATGTATGCCTATGCATCGAAAGATTTATTTTTGGCTTCAAAACCTAATCTAAATGAAACCAGAACAAGGTTCTAGAAATGCTCAGATATGCCACTATGCCAACGCTGAATGTGTGAGATGTTGTAGTTGTTGCGTCTAGTTCAAATCGAGCTGAGAGTTGTATATTGCAATCTGTGGGATTGACCGACGAAAATAAGACGTTGTGTACCTGTGTGCATTGAGTGCGCATATCGCGTGATCGGTGCAAAAGAAAGTGTGCCAAAGAAATGATGTGATTGCTACCACGACTGTGGAAAAACCAGATCCCCGTAGGAGCTAAATTATCCAATGGGATTGACTTCTGAAGACCGACTCAATTCACTGTGATTTATTTGGCAAATGGTACACATTGTATCAAGGGGGAAGTTGACGCATGATCTGGTGTTGCTAGTTCATGGGCGCCATAAACTTCGGTAACTCTCTTCTGTAAAGGTATTTATGTTGTTTTTGCAGAAAGCTTTCGGAAGAAAGAGTATGGTTTTGGGTTAGAACCGGTCTTTTTATTAAACCATGGTTACCTGATTTTGAAACGACTGGCATGAACCGCAGCAGGAAAAAGGTTGCAGTAGATGTTGGCGGAGTACCAAAACTCGTAGATTCGAGATCTTGTAAAAGCAGGTTGGCAGGTGAATCCGACTCTAACCTGGAAAATTATGAATTTCCAAATACTACAAATAGTAGGACGAATGATTTGTTTGGCACAGAAGATCTCTGAAGCAAGGAGTTGCATAAGCGAAACCCAGGCGAGGGTTTCAAGCACTCATCTCAGAAATTAAAGGCAGTTAAACTTGGCAAGAAGGCAACAAAGAAACAAAAGAAGGATGCCTGCAATTGAGAGAGGATGGATCGAAATAGCAATAGCAAAAAAAAAAAAAAAATTAGTGAAGTCAAATTATTGCATGTAAATGGGCATACTACTGTAAGACCTGGTAAGGCATGTGTACCCCTCGGTAATCACCGGTAAAGTCTGGGTTAGATCTAGGTGGTAGGGGGGATGTCAGGTTAACAATACCCTGAGTAAAAAAAAAAAAAAACTTTGAGGGGGGTAAGAGTTAGAGTGATCGGGATTGTCTCACTTAGCAGGTTTGGCTGGAGTTAGTCAAGGAACCCCAAGTCAAGTTTAAGGGGGGAAATTGTTAGGTAAACTTGACTCAGGATAGAGTCAAAAGTTGACGAGGTTAAATAGTGAGGTTTGGGGCACATTGTATTGTGCACCCATGGTATTCTGCCCGTGGTATTATATGTAATGGAGCCTATAAAAGGCTGGAAGGACTTCATTATAATGCATGGCCTGGAGGTGAG